>JANRGW010028038.1:0-19845 GCA_024733675.1 Psilopsiagon aymara
TAAACAGGGGAAGTTTAGATTGGATATAAGGAAGAAGCTCTTTACTGTGAGGGTGGTGAGGCACTGGAATGGGTTGCTCAGGGAAGCTGTGAATGCTCCATTCCTGGTGGTGTTCAAGGCCAGGTTGGACAGAGCCTTGGGTGGCATGGTTTAGTGTGAGGTGCACTTGCTTATCGCAGGGGGGTTGGAATTTGGTGATCTTAGAGTCCTTTCCAACCCTAACTATTCTATGATTCTATGAATAGTGAAGTCTGGATGATGAAATTTGCAATGACTCATTCCTCCAGCAAAGTACTCTCCTGCAAGTCCTAATACATACTCTTTAAGTCAATAATTTGCAGTAGTAGAAAGCTGAGGAATGCCACATTTATATGGGATGGAGATAATCTGAATCTAAAATGAAAGATGTGACTCATAATAAATGACAGTTATGTATTAGATTGCATTTAATATTTTTTTCCCTCTTCAGCTACTCCAAAATGATTACCATGCTATTACTGTCATTTTCTGAAGAGAAATCCTGCTCTCTCTTCCTCTCCTGCCTTCCCCTCCTCCTCCATGTTTCAAGTTTAAGTATGGAGAAATGTTTAAAATGTATCTTACCTTTTATAAACACACTGATTATGAAGAGCACTGGAGGCAGTGGTGCCAAACTGTAGCACATCTGCTCTATCACTAGTGCTTCATGCGTACACGCAGAGACAACACTAAATGACCCTGTTCCTGATCTCTCCCTGACACTGTTTGGCCCCATCACAATGACTCCATATGCTCTAAACTTCCAGGGAGAAGAACTTCCATTGCATCCTACATTTCTATCTGTGGCATACGACAGATCTGAAATCATGCCAGACGAAAGGGGGACACCTCAGATCAAACCCTGCAAGTTCTTAATATTAATGTGGATATGACTCTCAGAAACCCCAATAGCTTAATTTAAGCATTTCACCTTCCAGAACATTAGCCATGCAAACACATCAGGTTTATTGACAAATTCAGTGAGATGTGTGACAGTGATGAAAATGGAACCCCAGATAGACTTTTAACAGGAAAATCGATCAAATTCATTTGTGCTTCGCAGAGAAATGCCCAGTTAAACATAATCCTAAGGAGACATGGACCTGTTGTTTTACTGTTTGTAAAACCTGTCCTGGCCTAGTTCAGAGTTCTCTGGAAGCTTACAAAGCCAGACCTGTCTGGGGACTCCTTCTCCATTATCTAAATTGACTCTCCATGCTCCCACTGTTAAATAGGACAATTTGATTGTGACCTTGCTCACCTTTAAGCAGTTCCTCGTTTTGCCCTCCCAAGTTTGTAGTTGATAGGAACACCTTTTTCCCTTGCTCTGTCTCTTCCCTTTCCCTTGCTCTGCTTGCTGCCTCACAGCCTTCTGTATCATTTGGAACAAGCTGAGCCCTCCTATGATATTATCAGGCTTTCACCTTCCCAAGGCAAAGGTCAAGCCACACTATTACTGTTCCTAGCTATTCATAGAAAGACACATCAATGACATCCTCATGTGCTTCATACCAGCAACATAGAGCAGCCCCCTGTGTAAGAAGACAAACGCCTTGTGAAATCAAACCAGAGCCTTTGAATTTTGGAGTGTCCAAAGCTATCACTCCAGAGCTTCTCATTGTATTTTCCACCCTTGCTTGACTTTGCATCTGAGGAGCATACCCACTCTTTAAACACAGCATCTGTGTTCAGACTCCAACATCCTTTAACGGCACTGACAAAGAAGAAGGAACAAAGATAGAGAGGCTAATCCTCAGCTAATGAAGGATGTCATAACTCCATAAAATGAATTTGCTGAGGTGACAGCCTTCCTGTTGCTTTTGGTGAAAGCCACATTACGGTGTGTAACAGATTCTCAGAGCTAACATACTGTCTGTTATATATAGAAATGAATCATAATTAAAGGCATTTTAAAGTTAGTATTTGAGCCCTTCAGTCCTTGGCCATGTGAAATAGTATTTCGTCGTGAGTTTTGGGACATAAGCTGCAAGAAGCAAATGCACGGACCATGTATGTCAATGATCATTCCTTCGTAAGACCTTTCAGGGACAGATTCTGTTTTCTGAAATACATCTAGAGTGACCTCTTCTGTCTGGTAAATTACACCTTTGTAAAACAAATTATCATAACAAACCCCATTCTTTCCTTCTTTAAACCTAATTTTAATGCTATTGAAATATTCAAAGAAATTTCTACTTTCTAGTGGCAGAGATCCTGAAATGCAGCATGCAAAGAGCTGCTTAAGGACCACATAATACTGACAGTAAAAAAGAATAAGTCTCATTCAGAAGGGTTGTGAATTCTTGCAACACACCATCATGCTGATCCTCAGAGCTGTATCTTACCAACTCAGATTTTTTTCTAGACTCTGTAAACTTACTTAAAGCATGCATAAACTTCAATAAATTGACTTCCGTATGTTAAAACTGGCTTAATATGTATGTCAAGGCTTTCAAAGAGTACAGCAAGAGAAATGAGCAATGGAAGTCTTTTCAAAGGTGTAAATTAAGACAGCTAAACTTAGGTTCTTTATGTAGCTTCATGATAGGTAAGTTACTATGTAGATTCAATTTCACACAGGTATGGATAAATTGATGTCAGTAGATATAAGTGAATTAAATTATATAAGAATTTAACATTTATAAAAAGAGCGAAGTATAACTTCTACACAACGTCTGCCTTTGTCTCAGAACTGAATGTTTTTAAATAAGTCATTCAGAAATTACCAATTGTTTGTTGATTCTTCACTTGTTCTTGTCTCTTTTTGTGAGAGACTCCTTTTTTTTTAATATTTCAGGTGTTGGATTTCTCTACATTGAATTGGGAAGAGTTGCTATTTGGGCAGGCAGGGACAAAGCTGTGTGCCCACTTTTCCATTGCATGGCAAACAGCATGAAAGCTGGAGGAGGATACAGTCCCCTGAGCCTTCTAATACAGCTGCCTCCCAAAAGCATATTTGAAATAAACACAGCAAATGCAGAAACTAGACATTGTAGTGTTGATGCACATCATTATGAGAAAAAAAACCTCTACACATCAGACGTAACACACTACAAGGAATTAAGATCTTCTCTGTCATGTCAAGAGAAGGAATTTGAGTTGCTATGAGTTACTTCTATGAGTAGACTCTGACTTCCCCATCTATCATCAAATTTATGGATCATATTTTATCTGCCCACAGTCTCTGACCTTTAAATTGAGAATTATTAGGTGAAAACATTTCACTCCAAGACAATTCCTGATGGCAGTTATGTGATGCTATCCCTCTGTTTTGCATAAGACTGCCCTAATTTGGGGCCTGAAAAGAGAACAGTAATTAGTAAATCAATTGTCTTGAATGAAGACAGCCTGGGGCAAATTTTGGAAAGGGCTATGGGCTGAGGAATCCTTGTTTTTTCCACAGGCTCCTTAGGAGATGGGGAGAAGTCAAAGAATTCTTTTTTGCTGCTCAGGGCAGTACACAGTATTATTGTGCTGGGTCAAAAGAATCAGTGCCTGCAAATAGCCAGCAGCAGGCACTTGGTCAAGAGATTAAGAACAAGTTATGAGGGGAGTCACTGTTCCCTTAACCTTTTTTACCAGCTGTCAAGGGCTTCTTAAGGAAGATTATCAGCTTCTCTTTCAATGCATTCCCAGTGGGGGCAAAATTATTCCAGTAAAATAATCAAAATACAACCTGAATGCTCATGTAACACCTACAAGGATACCCTGGGAAGGAGGCAGCTGTAGTATTTTTAGTCAGGAAATTTCTTCTCCCTGCCATCCCCCCACAAGGTGCTGATTCATCAAAACAAATACTTTTTCTAACAGAAAGGCTAAGGATTTTTTTTGTTTGTTTGCTTGTTTTTCTTCACTGTCTAGAAATATACTTTAGAAATTATAGATATTTCCCAGAGCTGGGGCAAGGGGAGATTGCTTTTTGCCTCAAAACAAGGTTTGGAGGGTTTATTTTGGTATTACTGTTATTGTTTCATTAAGCTCCCTACCACTGCAACTGTTTTTAAAGCTGAAAAGCTAAATTAAGTATTTTGTTGGATAACCAACACATTTCTTTTGAAATCTCATTTGATGAATGCTTTTTTGAAAATTAGCTCATTGTCTTCATATAAAAGAACACAAGTTATTTCATCTGTGAAAAATTTTCATTTTTTCTTCTGCAGCTATAATCAAGCAGCAGCTTATATTCTTCTTTGCCTAACAGTTCCTTCTCTTGTGTTTCTTTGAATCCTCCCTGTCCTAAAGGCAAGCCCTATCCATATAGTTTCATTAGGTCCTTGAAAAAATTGTGTTTCAAGTTTTCAAACTAAAAGTAGATGATTCAGTCATGAAAGGAGACAGATTGCTTAGGCTGCCTAAAAATAAGCCTGGTTTAAGCAGCTTTTTAAAGCTGCTTCTTTAGTTAATGGAAAATTAATATCAGCTGTACAGGGTGTTGTTTCAACAAGTATCTAAGATTAATTATCTTGAAGACTTGCCTACAGGCTGACTATAGAACAAGCCAGGTGACTAGGCCAGACTAGATTAACATCTTTTAGACATCTAAAGTTATATGACATTAATGCCTCCTCTCCTTCCCAGTGAAATTAATGGTAACATGGAGGATTTACAAGCAGTGTCTAAACAAAGTTAATCTTTTTAAACTCTTTTAAAAGTCTTTTTAAAAGTTTAATTTTTTTTTCTGCCTCATATGGTATTTGTTTCTCACTTATTAAAAAAGGGGTTTTTTCCTAAATCATTTGATTTTATTGTTTGAACTTAATATAACCAAGCAAAGCTGACTGAGCTGACATACTGTCATCATAGGACCATATGGGAAAAAAATAGGACAATATTATTGCCCTCATTTTATGGAAGAAGACATGAGGGCATACAGAGATTAAATGGTGCTCCAAGTCTTCGAAACCTCTGAGAAATGATCAGTAGAAATATTAGATTGATGGCAAGAAGTTATTAGAAACTAAAACCAAATAGTAGCAGAGAAGATATTCTCCCATAGAGCTGCAAAATGACCCATAACTGAGATGTTCCTGGACTTTTTTTATAATACTGTTTATTTTCTGATTTTGAGTGATCTTTTAAATATGTATGCTTGTTAAGCATATGTAACTGATTATGTCAAAATAACTAACATAATCCTTAATAAATACAAGTCTGTTTTTCTCCTTCCTCACCAACATAATGGGAAAAAACAACAACCTTTATTAGAAAAATCAAGCGTCTGTAATGTAGAGCCAAGCCAAAAGTAGCAGTAATAGTGTATTACATACTACTTTACGTTCACCTTCCATGTCTAAGCTGTCAACTTTTCAGTAGCTGTTTTTTGAAAGGGAGCACAAGAACTGTCATTTAATAGTCAAGGGATATTAACAAAGAAAGAACTATCATTTAAGTGAAAATAAGAGTTGTGAAACTGATGTTGCAGCTGTCTGATCTCCAGCTAAGTTTTGGGTTTTTTTATGTCAGGCAATAATATTTCACTCAGCAATTCTAAACCAGATACTAATGATAAAACTCAACACAGCACGTTGTGTGTAGATCTCTGGCAAGAAACTTGGATCAAGCTAGTAGCAGGTATGTGGCAGGCTGCCCCAGATGACTGACACACAGCAAATGATAGATTTAGCATGTCACCACTTGACAGCCGACCCAGCAGAACCTCAGTGGGCTGCCAGTCGTTTTTATATCACCTCTCTCTCGATTATACCATTACATCCCATTTAGCACTCCAAATTCACTGTCATTTACAGACACCACCCAAGCCTGGGTAGTCAGCTAAAAAGATATAGCCATCTAGTTGTTGTTATTAGCTATCAAAGTTCTGAAACATTGTCATCTTGTGGTAGGTTGAGGACATAACAAGGGAAATAGCTGCTTCTCCAGGCTATTTCCCTGGCCCTGGAACCAATCTGCATGCCTGGGGAGATTTCAGGTGCAAGGCACAGGTATGAATGGCTACAGTGGAGTTTCCTTCGTGTCATAGCACGGGAAGACTGGGACAAACTAAATCACAGCAGACTTACGTGGCAAGATGAGGTGTTTAACTTGTAGTGCTGTGGTTTAGATTCCCAGTGTAGTAATACTCGTTAAACACAAAGCAATTTAGCCATTAGACCCACTCACTTTTTCACCAACCTGAGGAAGTATAAGCAGTTTGCATATTTATACCTGCTGTCTGGCTACATACATAACTAACGAATAAAAATCAGACCTGACAGAGGTTAAAAGGTGAGCTGTAGCAATCTAATGCAAATAAGTGCTATACCACCCTAACACTGTTTTGCTTGGTTTTAGGAGAGCTCCTAGGAAGACCTTTGCCATCTCTGTTTTGTGCTATCAGATGCCTTCTTCCAGGGCATCTGAAGGACATGCTAAACTCAGCACAGTTCTTCCCAGAGATTACACTGTGTGCACTCATTATCCGAGGGAACAGTGTGTCACCTTACCTTGAGTCATCACTGAGTCAGAGTTTTACCTTTAGCTCTTCACCACAACTTTCTCCCCAAAGCTCCTTAATCATACAGAGATAAAAAGAGAGCTACAGAAAAACTTCACTTTACTTAAACACCTACAGACAAGCCCAAAATCTCTCAGGGTGGATTGTAGATACATCTGAGCCCACAGAGAAGGAAATACTCAAACAGGATGAGCAATATATCAACACACCTATGTGGATCTTATAGTGAAGATCTAGATTCAACAAATTTGAAGGCCTACGTAGACATGCCCCTGGAAGTTCGCACTGCCTAAAAGAACCCAAACTCCAGCAGCATGTGTGTCTGCCTTCTCCCATCCCCAGCTCTTAGCTAATATATTTGTACTACAAAACAGAGCTCATACAAGTCCCCAAGCAATTTCATATGAAATTAAATGAGTTACTTACACTAGAAATTATGTGACAGTGTTTCATCTGGCTTAAAAGAAGTACTTGAAAGTTTACTATTTCCTGAAGACCAAGCCCAAAGCCATCTGGTTCTCTCTGTAATATAAAGGCAGAATTATTTTCATATGTCAGCTAACTGTGGACTGTGGATGGAAGCCTTATTGAAGCTACTGATAGCCTCGTGATACATATAAAGTGAGCAAGTTCCTTATTCTGACTGAAAGGGAAAAGCAAGAGCCACCAGCACAAATGCAAGTCAAATCAGGACCTGGGCAATGTCAGTAGGGAGAGGTTCAGTAGAGAATGAAAGCAAATGGATAAAGTTTCATTTTTTTTTCAGTGGAGGCATGTGTAAGCATATACAGAGACCCACAGAAATATCACAGACTCAGAACACAACAGAAAGTCAAAGTCAGCTACCTGTTGTTTGACCCTATCCTGAAAGAAAGCCAGGAGAGCTTTGTGAGGATAATGCAGACTTGAAAACAAAAGAGCACAAGAATTGTAAGAGAAAGCATTCTGCTTTTGATTTCTACTGATTCAAGGAGACAGCATTTCATGTTCTTTTTTTTATTAATAAACACTATCAAATCAAAGAAATGTTGTCTCCCACCTAAAGATTCATTGCAAGAGAAACAACCTGCATAAACCTACGCTAGGACTGCAAAAGGGAAGGATGTGCCACATGTAGTCTTACAAGTGAAGGCTTCTAACACACCTATGCAGAGCGTAAGGCCATAGCTCTGCACTGATCAGCCTCAGACCTGGACTTCCCTGGATCACTCATCCACATTACCCTAATCTGGATTAGGCAGGTAAGTGAAGTTGGTGTATGCCACTTGCAGAATAGCAGAAATTACCTGACTGAAAGTAACATCAGAATTGAGCAGTCAGATAATATCCAAGTTGGCATAAAATCTAGTGCATAATTACCTGCCACAAAAATAGCTTGAGCACACCGGAATAGTCAGGGTTACTTTGTACCAGTTCAGTGCTACACCATACTGCTATGATATTTAAAATCCTATGTTGCATCTTCTAATACCATATTTTCCATTCCTTGCAGCCACAGCCTAAGGAATAAAAGAGCAGGGAAAAAACTGCATTGATAGCAGTCAGCAGAGAGGCAACATTAAAGCAGAAGTATGCTCAAATCCCATCCCTCCATGGGATTTATTGAATATAAATAGACTAGCAGGAACAGAACTGAAGCGCCTCAAGCACTCCTGTATCATGTTTATGATTTGGTATGATGCACATTTATTTATTCCACATTAAACAGAAGCTTTAACAGAGAGAATGAAAACATCTTCAGTCTGCCCACAATAGTTAATCCCAGGTTCAAATCAGAAAGATGAGGAAAGTTAAATCCTTCCCATCATCACCATGAAGTCTAAGTTATAATTAGTAGGTGAATGACTAAAACAGAATGTGAGAGAGAAACAGACAGAGATGTCAGCACTTCCAGAGATGCTCCACATGAAGCCTGGTACAATAAGCAGCACTGGAGCATGCTTACAAATCAATCACAGAGGGAAGTTAGACAATTTGTAAATCCAGCTCAAACCTTCAGGCATTGGGGAACAAGTGTTCTGTACTTGTGCCTTTTAGGTATCTCCAGTGTGAGGCAGCAGCAAAGCAAGAATGTAAATCCAAATTTCTGGCCTATTTAAAGTACCAATGTGGTGGGGCATCAGCTCCAGTTGCTTTGGGATAAGAACCTAACACCTGGTTAAGAGCATATGGCATACAGCCACTGCCTGCTGCAGCTTTTGGAGAGGACAAGCATTTCCCCTCTATCAGTGTGAAGTTGCACTGTAGTCTTTGCTATCATTCTATCTTGTAGCACTGAGGTTGTGTGTTTGGATATGAGAAGGTGGGTATCTAATACCATGCCAGTCAAATCCCTGGTGTAAAGTCTTTCAAGACAAAGTTTCACGATGGAGGGATTTGACTTACTATTATAATTCGAGTTTCAGGGCTAAGGAAAAGTAAAGGAGAATGTGTTCACTGCTTAAATGATGGTCTAAGTATTATTTGTCCAAAGCTATTCATTAATATATTTTTTTTACACCCATGACAGTCACAACCCTGTAAATGCTGTCTCATATATTTTGAAGCATAAATGGTGGCCAGCCCCTACTTAAACAAATGAAAACTATGTTCCTTTCTAATCAGATTTGAAAGGAGATCACTGATCAGCAATTTTGAACAGGGAACAGTAGCCAGCTAATCCATATCCCGTGATACCTTCACCTTCTCATTTACCTTCTCACTGGCATTGTTCACATGGTTATGTAGTTGATCAGATGCTGAAATGTTGGGTTGGCGTTTAATCAAGCTATGTAAGCATTTTTATGCAGACCAAGGGAAAACACCTAAACAGTACAAAAGTAAAGAGCAGATGTCTGCAGTTCATTTTCCTTGATTGAATTTCAATAGAATTTACATGAGGTCCTCTTCTTATTCAAGTTATCACATTAGGGAGTCTGGGCTTGTGGTGGAGAATGACAAACATTTGAGAAATTCATCCAGCATTCACAGAGGACAAGCTTCCAGATCTGTGCTGAGAAAACAGTGGAGTTCACTCTTCCAGGACTGGAAAGGACAGAATGGATTGCTTTTGTGTTAGGTTCAGAGCTAATATTCTTCTGAAATAGCTCATCTGATTCAGCACTTTCAATTTCTGCATTAAATCAAGGTTCTTTAAGGTGTTTGTAGCCTTTAAATTGTCCTAGTGAAACGTCTTTGAGGGTTAATATTTTGGCTTATCATGAAGGAGAATCATAATGTCATTTACTTTAATCTATTTTGTTGAACAGCTGTCAGCTGCTGCAGTCACACAGAGTCCTTAAGGGGTAAGGACAAGAGCACTGCTTTCCCTTCCTAACTCTTCTTGCCCTACATTCCCAAGGCATTAGAAGACATAAAACCTGATCACCTTCACTTATCTCCAATGAGGGTAGGAAGGCTGAGAGGTCAGGATTATATGAATGATCCTGTCATTCCTTTGGAGAATCATGCTACTAGTGGTAAAGGAAGTGTTCTTCCTTGGAGAATGAGCTGATATTAGAGACATGAAAGGTGGCTGCTATCCTGAAAGCTCCAGCAATTATTGAAGTAGACTTGGTGTCTGGAGTCTTTCAAACTCAGCATGTCAAAAAATATTTTATTTTCCAGGTTGCAAGTTAAGCACATAAATATAAACTAAGCAAGAGTCAAGAGATGACGCCTTTAAAGCAGGCAAAATACCATCCATCAGTGGTGCTCAGCTTCTCAAGGAGGCATTGGTTTCTGCTCCATGCTGAGTTCAGAGCCCTGTGGGAATGGAAAGCATCAGGATCAGTTCACGCTCTGAAAGTATCAGTATGAGCTCATGTGCTGGCCCTGCTCTGTGCACTTCGGTGAGGCACCCTGCAGTACTTACCCATGATGAAGACAGTCTCCACAGCTGACACGTGTGTTTCTACAGCCTGATCTTTGAGAAGTGAGTGTGCAGGAAAAGGAAGCGGGACAAGGAAGCTTTCCATTGAAAATCCAGTATGAATTCAGGGAAGCAAGCATGCTGGCATACAAGTATTGCGTATTCCATAGTGTACTGCGCTCCAAGACGGTAGAACACAGAAGGTGATCCTCCTCGATAAGCACGCATTATGGTCAATCTCTTCTTCTATCAAATGGGCAATTTCTGAAGATCTGGTCTTTGTTTTTCCTCTGGCCAGAGTGCTTCCTGTGTGGTATGAGTACCAGCCTCAGAAGAACTAATGTCTTTCCTTTTACTGTGGGAGACAGAGTAAGTGCATTTCACAGTTGCTCTTACTCCACAGACAGTACCTGATGGCTGATTGCAGACCCTACTGGAACTCCTTCAGGCTGGCACTATCAGGAAGAGGAGACATTTCACTGCCACATTTCTGACTGCACCTGCAGGGCAATTCACACTCCCTTTCTCCAAGTCATTGTGTTCTGCTCATGATTACCTGTCTTTAAAAGGTGAGGGAAGGCCATAACTTCTGGAAGCCCATAAGAATTAATTGGGATATCACAAAATCCTGGCTGAGGTGGTGTGGTTGAAGTCACTTTCTAGAGGAGTGATCAAGGCTGACCAAAAGGGAAATGCGGCAAGTTCAGGTGACCTTTTACCTTGCCAGCCTCCACACTCTGCCTTTCTGCCTTTTTCAGTTGCCTTGATCTTTTGCAGGTGCATCTATCATTTCCTATTATTAAATGCAGGGAGAAAATGAGTGCTTTGAGGGCAAGAAAAAAAGGACAAGGAACAGGGTGTTTTGCTTGTTCAGAGCCCAGAACAACTTCCATTTACTCTGGCACTAACAGGCTCCCTAAAAACACACACTTATTCAAGATAAAGAAAAAGAGTAATTCATCAACTTTTCCATTACATCTTACTTACCATCTTTCCAGGCCATTGTAATTCAAATGTTTTCCCTTCCTTATCTCAGATAGAGCTTTTACTCTCAAGTACCTGTTCAGGAAAGACCTTTTACTCTCATGAATATACATATTCATGTGCGTATGAACATATCAATATGAAAATACAGAAATATCATCCATACTTCACTAAAGACAGTGTGCATTAGTAATCATGCTTCTTTAGTCATGAGTAGTCGTTAAAAAAGCCTTTTAGCAGAATCTTTAAGCTTATAAAAAAAATGTATTAAAATACATTTCCTACTGGCAAGTCTACAGGTATCCTGATAGAGTGGTAATCAAGAAATTCACAGCTGTGCCTAAATTATACAACCCTTAGAAAGGATGTGTACATTGATACTGGACTCTTTAGAACACCAGTGAAAGACTGCTCCTGGCCACAAAAGCTTCATTCTAGTCAAAAACAGTGATGAGTGGGAGAAAGTAAGCATCATTAGGTACAGTGTGTATATGGGAAAGAGCAATATAAAGGACTTGCTCAAGATCACACTGGAAGACAGGGCCAAAGCTGGTTATTGAATCCAAATGACCTGAAATGCAGCCCAGGTGCCTTAATAGTGTTTTCTCCTGTCTTTAATTCTTTTAATTTCACTCAGATATTGTGATAATAGCTGTGTTACAGAAGCCTAAAATGGAAGGAAATCAGGTGTCAAGACTTTCTTGGACACAAATTAAGCACAACAGAAGAGATTTCTACTTTCTGTGGGGTGTATATGGACTTTTCTGCTCCCTTCATCGTAAGAACACCACACTACTTTGACAACTTCCCTAGCCCTTTAATATAGATCATTTTTGTAATTGATAGTCTTACTGTGAAAAGCAATCTGCTGCTGAACTAAAAATTAAACCAAAACTAAGCCCTTAGTCAGTGTGAATTTGTATTTTATTCAAGGATTCTGTTTATTATAAAGGTAATTCTACTTTCTGATGCCCACGAAGATTAAAAATCTTCAAAGTCAAAGCAATGGCTTACTGTAAATTATCTTCCCAAAAGGGGAGAGTCTGAACTGTCATATCAGAATAGCCTGCCTCTATCCTTTAGAAAAATATTGTGTTATAAAACAGGGTGATCTGTTCACATTTTATACAGCTCAATTTCACCCAATATTTTTATTTGTAAATTCAAGAGCAGATGACACATAGATGTTCCCACACTTTCTTTATTGGCAGGAGACTTTTTTCTACTTAAACACACAGCCCAGCTGAAGTCAAGCACTCAAGTAGGACAGCAGAGAGAGAAAAGAAACAAGCAGCCCCACAACAAGATTTCCACTGGTCGCGTGCAAAGCACTAACTTAAAGCACAGCTGGTTAAAGAAACAGCTTCTTGTCCTGGCAGCAGGCAGGAAAATTTGTCTTACTGCTATCTACTGGCATTCCTTGCAAATGCAGTGTTAAAGGCTTCACTAACCTGGAAGGGCAAAAACACAGGCCACAGACCAGTTGGTCTTTGTGACCTGTTCTGCACCTGGTTCATCTGACTAAACACTGATACCTACATGTCAGCTACTCACTTCAGACTTAATTGAGAGCAAATGAACTCATCCAAAATAGATATCTCATGTATGGCCGAAAAAGTACCATCCTGAAATTGCACCTCTCTCTCCATTAAGCAGAAGAGGACCTTTTGGCAGCTTGCTTAGCTAAGAAGCTGTAAACACAGGGAGACAAATCAGAGCCTGGCATTTTTTTGAGGCCTCTACAGCAGGTAGTGTGTTTATTATTTATGCGTCACTTCTACTATACAAGTACAGGAAAGGAAGACACGGACCTGTTAGAGCAGATTTGGTGGAGGGCCACAAGAATTATCAGAGGTATGGAAGAGCTCTCCTATGAAGACAGGCTGAGAAACCTGGGCTCGTTCAGCCTGGAGAAGAGAAGGCTCCAGGGAGACCTTATTGTAGTCTTTCAGTACTCAAAGAGGGCTGATGAAAATTGAGAGATTTTTTTACCAGGGCCTGTAGGAACAGGACAAGGGGAAACAGTGCTAAACTGAAAGAGGATAATTTTAGATTGGCTATAAGGAAGAAATTCTTTACAATGAGTGAAGTGAGACATTGGAATGGGTTACCCAGAGAAGCTGTAGATGCCTTACCCCTGGAAGCATTCAAGGTCAGGTTAGACAGGGCTTTGAGCAACCTAATTTTGTGGAAATGTCCCTGGTCATGGCAGTGGGGATGGCAATAAATGATCTTTAATGATACCTTCCAATTCAAGCCATTCTATGATTCTGTAATTTGTAATAAAGAATAATGTCTTCAAAATACCATAAACTAAACAAAATTCAAATTCAAGATGACAGTCCCTTATATCCTGGGTTTGTGATTTTTCATCCCAATGTGCCTGTACTCATCAGCTCCCCTCTTTGCTGTGTAAATATGCAGCATTACTGCAAAATGTGGAAATTCATGGCATGACTTGCTTGCATTATTTTGGTTGCTATGTATGCACATCTGATTGCCTTGCAACCCAGGTTTTATTTACACTTCTCTGGTATTGATTTTATCAGTGGTGCACATGTACTTAAAGTCTATTTTAGTACAAGGCCATTTAAAGCTTTTCAAGCCAATCAGTGCCATTGAGAATCCACAATTTACAGGCACATAGGAGACATGACAATTTTGCTATCTGGGTATGAAGCAAGAAAAGGAAACAAGAATATTTTGCCTTAACTTAAATAAGAACTAACCCCTGACACACTGACAATTATTCATAAATCTTGGTCAAGACCTGTGGATGTGTTACCTGTTTTTCAGGGACCCAGAAATGCAGCTGTGGCGCCTTTTCTCCAAGGAAGGAATATCATCCTGATCCATGCTCAGTTTGAACCAGCTACAATGCACTACAAGCATTGTCCAGAGCTCACAAAGCAGATGCAGAAGAGTGTGAACCCCAAAAACTTTCAAACAGAGCACTTGAGGAAAAGGTGGATTTAGCCCCAGCCTTGTTCCCCTCTTGAAACAAAAGCTGTTAAGATCTTTTATAGCTCGGAGTAATGTTGAATAAAAAGCTGCACCTACCTTATCTGTTTTGCCAATAGAAGACTGTCAAAACTATTTGAGAACTGTCTAAAAACCATGGCATATTTCACTGGGGCAAAGCATTTCATAAAGGTCAAAACATTTTGTCTGCCATTTTTAAAAGAAGATAATTTTTGATTCAGACTGACAGTTACCTCCACACTTACCTTTAGGGTTGTTTGTTGGGTTTGGTTTTTTTCTTTTTAATAATTTCTCAAATTAATTACAATGAAATAATTTAAAACTTCTGTGTTTTTTTTTTTTTTTTTTTTTTAATAGGATGAACAACCTCACCCCTAAAGAAATCATTTTGGGTCAATGTGAATGGAATTTTTTTCAGTCAGTGAACTGAAAAATCAATTATTCCAACAGCCGCTGCTGAGAGCATCTCAAGGGCAATGCGAGACCAGGAGACAATTTGGGAAAGAAATGACTGATCCCGTTATAATACTTTTCAATATAGTGCTACCCATCCTTTCTTTTTCAAACAGGTTCCTTGTTGAAGTTTCCAGCTGAGTCACATCTCTTGCTCAAATCTTGCCAGGGTTGGTGTTAAAAAAGAAAATAAAAAAAATACCAAAACCAGAATAAACAAAACAACACAAGAAGAAAATGAAAGCAGCAGAATTCCATTTCCGCATTTCTCAAGCTGAGAAGGGCGTGAATACATTTTCATGATTTAGTTAAATTAGAAGCCATTCTGAGAAACCATCATATTAACATCTAATCCCAGGTAGAGTGGGCATGGGAGGAGGTACAGTACAATACTCTTCATAGGATCACGACACAAATGCTAACAGTAGTGCTCTCACACTTATTATTTTCTGTGATTCTTAAAATACTGATTTCTCATAAGAACTTTATTCCCATCCTCTGCTTACTCTGAAAAAAAACCCCTACATATTTACATGTTTAAAATATTTCTTCAAATTCTTAACCTTTTCCTACCTCTTCTTTTTTCATCTCATTTACTATAACTGCCTTGGGAATCATTTAGGGGATATAATGCTGTCCTGGGTTCAGCAGTAGCAGTCATTTTTTTCTTGTTCTTAGTAGCTGGTGCAGCGCTGTGGCTTTGACTTTTGGCCTGGGAACAGCACTGATAACATCAATGTTTTTAGTTACTGCTCAAATGTTTAGTCTGACCAAGAACTCTCGGATTCTCATGCTCTGCCAGGGAGGACTGGAAGCTGGGAGGAAGCAGAGACAGGACACCTGACCCAAACTGACCAAAGAGGTATTCCATACCACAGCACATCATGCCCAGGACTTAAAAACTGGGGGCAGGGACCCGGAAGAGTTGGCTCACTGCTCGGGGGGACTGGGTATCAGTTGGAAAGTGGGGAGCAGTTGTATTCTCTTCCCTTGTTGTTTCCCTTGTCATTATTATTATTGGTGGTAGCAGTTTGTGCTATACCTTAGTTACTGGACTGTTCTTACTTCAACCTGTGGGAGTTACATTGTCTTGATTCTCCTCCCCATCCCTCTGGGAGTGGGGGGAGGAAGGGTGGGGGGAGCTAACGAAGTGTGCGCCTGATTTATTTGGGCTTAAACCAAAAATGCGTAGCCTCAAGACATCTGACATGTGATTGTACTTACCTATATTCCTGCAGAAAAACAGAAACTTTGTTAACATGTAAGCTCTCTCAACAACAACATAAACCAAATTTGCGGTGGATGAATCTATTTCTAATTTCATATTTGCTGGTTTGAATGTGCTTGCAGTAGCTATGGAAGAGTAAAGATCTATGTCTGGAAAATGGTAGGATCATATGAAGGTTGCCATCTGGACACTGGGCATAAAAGTAGGATTAGTATCATGTTTGACCACCTGTGACTCCTTGCTTGGATGACTTTACAAATAGCTTAACATCCTGTGGCAAGACTTTAAAGTAATCTTCTTCCACAGTCCTGCTAAAGATGAAATTAATTTCATATTGAGGTGCCAGAATTAAGTGACCCAGTTCTTATATGGCAGGACATTTTTCAGTGCCAACAAGACTTCCAATTTCCAGGTCTGAAATAATTTTTGGATTCCAATTAAAGAAAAAAGAAATCTAAGGCTATTGAACAATCTTTATAGAAGAGTACAAGGGAAAGGAGAATAATTAATTTTCATTTAATGGAGGATCAATGCCTTTTGCCTCTAAGCAACACTACTTAAAAGTCAGTCTGTTGCCTGAAACTAATGCGCTTTTTATTGTCTGGCATAACTCCAAGGCTCACTATTAACTACAAATAACTTGAAAAATGAAAAACTATTCCTAGTTCTTTCTAGTTTGTTTACTTCTGCATTTGCATGTACTTTGTGTATCCTCAGTTTCATTATTTTCCATGTCTCCATGACTCGTTCTGACTGCAATAGCAGAATGAAAATCATGATTGTAAAGCCCCAAGAATTTGCAGAGCAAAAAGAGTAGGAATTTTATTTGATACTAATTTAAAGGGGTTCTTTTACAAATGAATATGCATCAAGTTGATAGGGTCCCTTTAAATCCTCCTTCTCTGATAATCTGTATTTCTGTTTATCTTATGCATAAGTACAAGCTTGAATTTTTCAAAGCAAAACCTTATTTTCTTATTTTCTGCAAAGCTTTGCAACATGCATTTTTTTTGACTTTCCCTCTGATGTTGAGATAAGGATTTATGTGACATTTCTATGTTCCCAAAGTAACTTCATTTTCCTCTTCAAAAACCCCAGGTACCTTGTCTCCTTTAAGCATTCTCTTTCATTGCCCAGTTCAGCAAAAGCATTTAGGCACAGGCTTATTTCTCAGTCAAGTAAAATACATAAACATGTTAAGTTAGTATGAATGCATGCCCCAAAGCTAACACCAAAATGTGTGACCATTCTATCTCCTCTTTACTTCAAAAGACCAGTAGTCCAGCTATTTTCAGAAAGGCAAATAATTTCATTTCATAAAAAAATAAATATAAATGTGTCATTCAGATCCTGTAAAAGCTAAAACTATTTCCATCTCACTATTGCCTCATCTCATATCAGAGTAAAAAAATAATATTGGGGATTTTGACAACAAAATCTTTTTATTTCCATTTGATAAAGCAAGCTCCATACTGAAAACAGTAAAACTCAAAGGCACCACTGTTTAACGTGCTTGGATTCACCACCCTCAGCAGTCAGAGCATACTGAGAATTTTCCAACAGTGTATTTCTGTGCTGGAAAACATTGTTTCATGGCTGAAATATGCTGGTTTTGGAATCCTCTTCAGTTCTGCTTGCCCTAGCAGGATGCAGCTCTTTGCTGTGCCTATGGGAGACCAGGATGAAAAGGAGCAAGTGCAAAAGAAGGCATGGGAAGCTCCTGCCAAGCCTGGTGATGGCAAGCAGGACTAAGAGATAAGGTTAAACATTTTGGGAACCAGCTATATTTCTAATGGCCAGCTGGACTGGACCACCTGCAGCACTGCTCTGTTTCCAATGAAGCAGCACTTCATGGTCTGTCAGTTTCCTTATTTGTTTTCTTTGTCAGGATCACTAAAAAAGTACTACAAACTAAATTTTTATCTGCAAGTATGCCCCTTGTGTTTTTCAATTTCTGTCAAAATTATTCCTCTGTAAAAGGAAAGCCATCGGCATTTGTTGAGTGTAGATCCAATTTAGCAAAGCTTCACTCCTAAAAGTAACATTTTTATGTCTGATGAATCTACATACAACGCTAAAACACAAACTTTTATAAGGCACACTTGTAAATTTATAAAATTTTCAGGTTCTAGTAATTTTTCCTTTGATTTCTACTACACTTGCTTTTTGGTTGCTCTCTAACCCTTAGAAATGCGATATCACCACTACTTACAGTGTCCTGAATTGCTGGATGAGGTGAGCATTCTCATTTAAGGCTGGGCTATTAGATGTTTGCATTTCAGGATCCTTGAGCAAGTCCTTGCTCTTCTTTACAGATTTTTGTAAAGTACATTTGTAAGTATCTTGCTGGGCAGTGGCTAATAGAGTTAAATGTGACATGGCATTTGGAAACATTGCAAACTTAGAACTTTACACAATTAATAATAGAGGGAAAAAAATTGAACAGAATGCTTTATGGCAGTGTGCATTTACTGTACGTCTATGTTTTGTGCTGACTGCATTTATGTTACATTTGCATGAAAATCATGCCACTAATGATATTCAGTGCATTTTAAGGAACACTAACAATGATCTTCGAGAAAATGTAGGATATAAATTCCACAATCCATTGTTAAAAATAACGTTATACTGTTCATATATTTAAATGTGATGCTGTAAAGGTATCTTGATTTATTTTCAAGCCCTGTAAGAGTAGTATAAAATGATCTGTGCTGATGAAATTACCTGCCAATGCCTGTGTTCCTGCAGTACAGCTGGAAATTGAGAAATTTAGCAGCCACTATCTGATTAGCAGAGCTTAATCAATTTGAGCAGCAGTAGTAGGAATACATGCCTAGTCCTGGTAACTCAGTCTTTTCTTCACCTGTGCAATAGAAAGGTATTCCCATTTTCAGCCTATTTCTCCCAGCTAACTTGATAATAAAGTATCTATTGGCCTCTTTCATCAGCTCTCCAGTGACAGAGGATTATTTCTTGAACTGCCTTGAAGCAAAGCTATAACTTTTCCAGAGTGGTCTGTGAGTCTGGCTGGTAATGAAATGACTGCTCCTTTTTTAGATATGAATGATTCATTTTAGATTAAAAGAAAGGTTCAGTTTACATTACATTGTTCAGTTTACAAAGCACCAGTTGCATTGTAAGTTCCCTTGGTATTTTTATAACAAATCAGAAAGTCTTTATTTGATATTTTACTTAAGCCTGCTGTATGCTAATAGGAAAAAACAAATTAGCAGTAAAAGCAATTTTCTTTAGGAATAAAGGTGATGGAAATCTTAAAAAATCCACCTTGTCGTGAAGCTAATTTTTTAATAAAAATATTTCATACCTTCTATAAATATGAAATTCTTATTAGAGTAGGTTAAGAAATTACTTTTTTTTTAGGAAAAGAAAATAGTATAAAGGGGGAACTATCATTTTAGTTTTTAGTTTAAAATATGCCATCCAGTATCAATGCATAAACCCAAAGAATTTAAATTTGATTTAAAGGGCTTTGCTTTTTAAAAAATATTATACTTAATAATAAAAAAAAGTAGAGTTGCAAGCATTTTGAGCAGCTCTTCAAAATGTAATAAAATGAAAATGTAAATTAGTAAGTCACTGAGACTGGTCGAGGGCTTACAATTAACCATTGCTGTGCTCATTGAACAGGGGTCCACAAAGAATCATAGAATAGGTAGGGTTGGAAAGGACCTTAAGATCACCAAGTTCTAACCCCCCTGCCATGGGCAGGGACACCTCACATTAAGCCATGCCACCCAAGGCTCTGTCCAACCTGCCCTTGAACACTACCAGAGATGGGGCATTCACAACTTCCTTGGGCAACCCATTCCAGTGCCTCACCACCCTTACAGTAAAGAACTTGTTCCTTATATCCAA
>JANRGW010028040.1:0-17350 GCA_024733675.1 Psilopsiagon aymara
CGCCCGCCGGGACGGAGCTCTATCACGGCTCGCCGGAGCCCGCAGAGAGGCCGTCTCCCGGCCTCCGCCTGCCGCCGCCGCCACCACCAGCCCGAGTCAAGCTAGAGAGCCAGCCGGGGTCAGCGGCGGGCAGCAGCTGGGGCAGCCTGTGCCGCTACGGCACCGAAATGGCCCCTCCGGGCCCCGCGCCGCCCTGGCCCGCCTTTTTCACCGAGGAGGGGCAGCTGTACGGGCCCTGCCCCGAGCAGTCCGCCGGGCCCTTCGGTTGCGGGCGCGGGCTGGCCGCAGAGACTGCCGACTTTCCCGCCGACGCCTGGTACCCGGCGGGCCGGGTGCCCTTCGCCGTCCCGGCCGCCTGCATCAAGAACGAGCTGGAGCCCTGGACTGAAGGCTACGCAGGCTCCTACGGCGATGTCCGGTGAGTATCTACGTCCCGCTGGCACCCCGTACTCCGTCCCGCCTATCGCTCATCCCGCTGTCACCGCATACCCTGTATCGTATCTATCAGTATCATGTACCCACATGGCACCGGCACCCCGCGCGCCTCCCATAGTTGCTTCGCGGCGGGCCGGATCACCTCTATCCCTGCTGTCCCGGCTTGGTTCACTTTTCTGTTGTCGGAGGCTTCCTGAGCCGTAACCGGCCTCTTGTGCCTAATTAGCTAGAATTGTGCCGGAAATACAGCGCTCAGCTCTCAGAATTCCTCGCCGTCCCCTTACGGCTGATTGTATTTGCCCCGTTTCATTGCACCCCCTTCCCTCGGCTGTGGTAAGTGTGCAAGAATCGGGTTGCTGCGCTTGAAACACGGACCGGTGGTTGAGGTGGAGTTAAAATTCCCCGTCTGCCTCGCTCGGCTGTGAGCCAGACCCGTGGGGAATGAGCCGAGCTGAAACTGCTTGGTGTATGGGCAGAGAAATACTGCCTGGGCTTTGAAGCTCTGGCCTAAATACAGATAGGAAATGCCTTTAAATATAGAGATAGAAAAGTATTTAGAGATACAGCAGAGGATGAAGGGTTGGTTTGAGAAGGATTCAGTGAAAAGCATTTTTTTCTCTGATGGATTAACCTCGAAGAAGGAGAGTACCTGTCCCTGTGAAATAGGTAAACATCATAAACCGGTGGGCGTACTGCCTTGGCACCTCTCATCATGTCAAACTGCATTACCGCACTTTGGAGCAGGCACAGGTGATGGAAGTGAGAATGGAGGAGTGACCCTGGCCGTGGGTGGTTGGTGTGGACTCAGCTGGGTTTTGCATTGGTGGAGTGTCTTGTCCACGTGCTCACCCTGAGGAGCTCTGATGGGAGCAAAGATTAAAATGAACAATTAGACTTGCCCTTTAAATAAGCGCAGGGCAGCTGCTCGTGCTTCTGTGCTTGTTCTGCTTTTAAAAGCTCACAGCTTTATTTGGGGAGTGTGGTAATTATCATCCACTCAGTAATTTACTTGGGTCTTTTATGAAGAAGTTGAGGGCTTGGTAAAAATAAAAAGGATAAAAGTAAGTATATGTGAAAGTGAGTCCGGCTGTGAGTGCTGTACTAGGGCAGGAGCCATGCGTGTCTTCTGCTGGGGCCTGGAAAAATCTCTGCTGAAATCAGTGCAGAGTGAGCAGGAATGAATAAAATTGGAAAAGCTCAGCTGCTCCAGTGCTGGCAGTGGATGATGCAGGTTTTTGGTAGCAGGAGGCTCAGCCTTGGCTATGGTTTGTTTGCCTGTGAAGCTTGTGTAGTCAAATCTTGCACAGAGGGTAACAAACACAGGTTTGGGCTGGTGTAATGGTCAGGCAGGGAGGCACCTGAGCTGGGCCTGGACAGCAGGTGAATTTTGCCCCAGTCTTATCTTAGAGATTAACGACGTCTCCCTCATTCCCATGGGAAATGCTGTATCTTCCTCATGGCTCCATTAAGCATGCTGTGTCTCTGTCCTCGTTTCCCTGGCACAGTGGCTCTGGAGGGTTTGTGCTCCCACTGGCAAGCTTCTGCAAGAGTTGTGAAGTCAGAGTTTGCACAGCAAACTGTCAAAATACCAATATCTTGTCCTCTAAACTGCAGCACTAACAGCTGATGCAAGGGCATGGAAGACTCGAAGTGCTTATACCCTGTGTTCGCACGCAGTTTCAAAATGCCAAAAGGAAAGCAGAACGCTTCTTTGTGGTGTTGAAGATATACATGTCATTGCTGCCAGGTTTGTATTTCATCCTGGCAAAAACTCCATTAACTTTGCACAGTGCTGCCTGTCAATTGCTGTGGCTTTTAATTTTCCCATAGATAAGACATAGACACCCCTCACAGAGCCAGTGCAGTGAGCAGTACCTGCTGAAGCTGAGGCTGATGGCAGCAGGTCCTGTACCAGCTTCCCAGGCAGCAGTGCTCGTGAGGAAAGAGGGTCACGGGAGCTGAACCACTTATAGCAAAGTTCCCTTACTGAAGGCTGCTCTGTTTTGGACCTGTACTCCCCCACTAGCTCCTAGTGCTGGATTCCAGATCCTGCCCTGTGTGGTATTGCATAGAAAGCTTTACCCTCTCAGCCTGGGAAAATGTGATATCAGCGTTTCTTTTGGGAGTGGTGGGGGCATTTCTGCAGTTCACTGCAACTTCACTAGCCTAAGGAGATCGCACTGCAGATTGCTGTGCCATGGCAGTGCTGGCAGCAGCAGCTGCAGGCACAGCCAGGTCTCCTTTGAAGAATAAGGAGCATTTTCAGGTGAGTTGCTCCAAGTTCTTTCCCTTTTTAAATGGTCCTGGTTTTGCTAGTGGGATCACATCTCTTTCCTCCAAGGTGAGCCTCTCTTTGAAACCCAAGCTCTGCCCTGGTGCAGCCTAGGTTAGGTATAGGTAGGCTGTTTTAGAGACAAACACCCACCCAAATATATGACACTAAAGCATGAAAGTTTCTTAATATCTGGGGGGAATTGTTTACTTTTTTCTTTGTATAAACCACCATCAATTTCGATTCTGGGGTTCCGAGTAGAAGCATTTACCTCTGAAGCCATGGGAGAGGGGGGTTGAGCTGCTTCATGGATCATACACAGAAAATAGGGTGCTGATTTCCACCTCAGTGTGGGATGTTCACAGCTCGTGAAACAAACCCTGTCCAGTATCAGGGACTGCCTCAGATCTAGGACTGAACTGAAGTGCCCTGAGTGAGAGCACTCCTGGCCTGTCCATGGGGTGGTTGGTGGTCTCCAGGCACAGGGTACAGTGGGGTGCAATGTAGGATGGCATCTTGGACCACACAGATCAATGACTGCTCCCTGCCCCTTTGATGGGGAGAATTTGTCAGGGTTTAGAGCCACTGAAACATTTTACATGAGGCTTACACAGGAGACAAAGTATGCATTAACCCAATTTGATTTCATTTAAAGCTTCTGATATGGTCTACCTGATTGGACCAGTAATGCTTATGTATAATTAGCAAATTAATCCAAGCTTTTGTTATGCTGTGGACTCATAACTGTTTATCTTTGTGCTCGGGTTACTGCATAATTACTACCAGCAGTCTTGGAAGTAACTAAATATCCTGTTTCAAGAGTGAGATGCAGCACTGATAGAATAAATCCAGGGTAACGGCGTCAAAAGGACTTCTCAAACCAAAACACGGTGGCAGGTAAGTCGTGTGGGCCTGTTTGGTTTGAGCTAAAATGGAATCAAAGAGGGAGCTATTGCTGAAGCAATGGAAACAGAGGTGATGCAGGAATTTAGAGGGTAATTGTCTGAGGAAAATCTAGCTGTCCATGTGGTTTCAGATGGGATTTAAGTGGCATTTGCGGTTACTACTGTTACCTGTCTGGTATCCCTGTGTCTGGTGGTCACAGCTACCTGCAGATTCCTCTCTTCAGTTCAGATGTAATCCACCTGGGCAAGTGCCAGGTGTTTATGCATCACCTGGCATAATGAATGCATAATCTTTTTGTAGCCAACTTTGTAATTGTGATACCTCTGCAGATAGCACCTGTAATAATTTCTGCCTATTGAAGGGGGAGATAAGATTCCTGTAATGGGATCAAGGGTAGGTTACTGCACTAACAGATGGGACAAGAAGGGAGGTTGTTCTCCAGGCTGGCCTTAGCCCTTGGAAGGGTCTGGGGACACTCAGCTCTTTGCAGGCAGGACTTGGAGCCCTTGGGAAGGAGGTCACCCTCTCACCAGCCATTTGTCTGTATAACTTTTCTGCTCAAGCGAATGGTGATGTTAAGTAAATATTTCTTTGGAAAACAAGCCATGCCAGGAAGAATGCAGTTTCTGAAGCTGAACCCGTTGTCCAGCTTCGTAATAGGTACTTGTGGTCTGCAGGTGCTGGTACAGATCCACAGATGGCAAGTCTTGGGAGGCTGGGAAAGTCACTGATGTGCTAGAGCTTTCTGATGGTTCCTGATAAAAGGAGAAGAGAAAGTACAGAATGAAATTCTTCCTCATCTCCTTTCATTTCTCATCCATAACGACAGGCGCGGTAAGGTTTTAAACACAATAAAATGCGAGTCTTGCACCAGCGCTGTGTCTGGTTTAGAGAACTCAAGGCTCCTTTAAATGTGACTTGGCATGTTCACAGGCTGTGTCAAGATGCTTAGTTAAGGTTGTGAGGCAAGTGATATGCTGAGACCAGGCAACTGGAGTAGCCAGATTGTTGAAGCTCTGCTCAAGTCGTATTCCTGGAGGACAGGGGCAGGTGCAGTGAACCCCATGCGTATGAGGGAGCATGGCATGACAGGCACTTCCCCACACTGCCCTGGGAGCACAGCCGGTGCGGCTCCTTCTCTTGCTGCTAGAGCTGTTCCCTGAAGAGCTGAGACATGCAAGCCAAAGCTTGTTTATTTTCTACCACACTTACCTAGTTAACTTGTTTGAATTGCATTTAGAGAGTGCTGATTTATACCGGCCTTTGCTGTGAGTTAGTTTTCATTTAAACAGATAAATGAAACTATCCTTTCAGTGGTGTGAGGGCAGGAGGGGCCCTTCCTAATGATAGGCTGTTTGGCTTGGTGCTGGACACACACGAGTCTGCTCCAGGAGCCTGTGTTCTGCTGGTGGAGTGCTTGCAGAGGGACTGACTGTTTTCCCCTGAAGATGCTGAGAACCTCCCAGAAAACCCTCCAGACTGGCAGGATCACAGTCTCTGTGTTACCACGCTGGCTGAGCCCATGGGTATTAAGGAAGTATTGGTACTTTCAGTCCTTGCTCAGGTCTGTGCATGCTGAATGCCATGCTAGAGGTGAAAGCTCTGTCCAAGGGGCTGGCACCACCCTTTCCTTTGCTATTAAATTGCAATTTGTGTCCATGGCAGTGGATGAAGGAAAAATAACAATTTCCAGTGTTACTTATTTTTCAACTTGCTCCTTCCACACAACTGATTTTTGGTTTTGGGGTTTCTTCGTATGCCTACAGCTTATACCAAGTGTCATAAATGGTCTCTTCTTTTTCCTCTCCCTCTTCAGTCTTTCCCTCCCTCTCTTGCTGGTTCTCCAGCTCTCCCTTTTGCATTAGAAAGGGAAGATGAATTGTCTTGTTAAGGATAGGCTATGGAGGGCATACACGCTCCATGGGGTTGTGTGTGGGACTGGCCACGCTACTCTTGCAACAAAAAACGTCTCTTTGCCTTTTCACCAATTCATTATAAAACTGTTCAAGGACAGAATTTGCTCCATCCTCTTTTGTACTTTCCCATCCTCTTCTGCCCATGTCTTGAATTTTTGGACTCTTACACCATATGGTAGCTGCTTCTAAAGTCTCATGCTTGATAGCAGTAGTGATTACTTCCTCCCCTTCCTGTTTCTTTGAAGTGCTGCTTGCAACAATAGGGTAAGTTCTACATGACACTTGGCATAGGAAATACTAGCTAAGAATTCAGAAAATTTCCTCAGAGAAATAATGCATAAAAAGCTTTAAAAGCATTGGTGAGTTTGAGTTATACTGGCATTCTGTGTGCTCTGGCCTGAATTACTGAGGATTTCAGGCCAGGAAGCTATGAAAGATTTGCTCATGACATCTATTCGCCTATGTGTACAGCTTCTGTGTTTTTTCCTGCTGTTTGCAGCATTCACTACTATTTGTTACACAGGTGATAGCTGTGCTTCGTGTTACTTCTTGGTGTTCCTGTTATGTGAACTTCATTCCAGCCAAAGAGAGCGGGTAAAAAATTGGCCATGATTTTGTGCTGTTTTTTTGAGGGCTGAAAGGCAATATATTTCAAAGTACTGATTGTGACTGAGAGAGAAAGCACATGTTGTAGCCTATGTAGGATCCTCTGGATTTGTACATTGCTGTGCCTGGAAGAAAGTTGAACCTGGTGCACAGTTGTGCCTTTCCACATGCATTCCATTCTTGCAAGGCTGGGGTCATAGGCTCCAGCCCCTCGTGCGGGATCCCTGCCACAGGAATGGGCACCAGCCTCTGGACCAGGATCACCACTGCTGAGATGGGCACCAGCCCCCAAGGGCAGGATGACACCCTCCCTGAGGACAGCTCTTCTGTGGGGCTGCTGCTGCATGTGGAGCAGGAGGGTGATGCTGTTTCTAGTGGACACCTGGCAGCATGGCCATGCTTGGTGACCATCTGTCACCATGCTGTGGGCATGGTGGTGTGGAACGTGTTGGCATGAGGCATACATGAGGGGCTGTACCACACCGAGGAGCCTGGGAGCCGCTGGTGGGTTTGTGGGTGCTTGCATCAGGAGCATGCTGCTGCTGCTGCCGGCGTGTCCATGCGGCATGGAGCAGGCAGTTCCTGGAAGTCTCTGCTTCCCACCGCTCGCTTCAGACCGAGGAAAGTGTGGGACAATCCAGGCTAGAGTTAAGGCAGAAACAGTGTAGCAAGGCAGTGAATGCTGGATGCCTTTCACCGCTGACTGGCCCACTGAGCCGTGCACAACTCCCCTTGCCTCCGCTGTGGGGACCCTCCAAGGCCACGCTGTGCTGGGCAGGAGACAACGACTCACTCTGTGTCCGTGCCAGGGTGGTGCCTCTGAATTGCATCCCCTGGACAGAGAAAAGATAAAGGCCTGCAGTGCTTCAAGAGCAAATTTCGAATGGGTGGAAAAAGCGCAGTGAAAACTGGAGCTAATTGGAAGTCAGCGTCTGTATGTGGTGGGGAAAAGAGCCCTGTGCTCCTGAACTGGGAGGAAAGCTGTAAACATTGCCATTTATTGCAGGAAGGAATTGCAGAGTTTCGTAAAACATTGGAAGGTTGGGTGTTTTGTTGGGGCTTTTTTTTTTCACTCACATGGGAACATCTTTTTTTGGTATGATGAAAGCAGTTTCATCTCACAGAGGTAATTTGTAATAGAGGGCAGTAGCTCTTTGTATTTTTCTGTCATTTATATCACAGATTTGCTGAGGGTGGAAGGGACCTCTGGAGATCATGCTATTTACTTCATTCATATCTTTTAAGTCACTGTTTATAAAATGGCTGTCCTATTTGCCGTGTCTGTATTGCCAGTTGTTATGCTAGCTGGCTTTCCATCTGTGCTTGGCATCCTCACCTAGTGGCTGTCCATGGACCTGCTTCACAGGCTGTTTAAGTTTGAAATGGATACTTTCCTCTTATGATTGTAGGCTAAAATTGCAAAGTTAAGTACAAAAGGGAAAAGATCGTATTGTTTTATCATCCCATGGAATGTTTTAATTTTATCAAATGGGCATTTACTGAAAGGCAGCTATTCTGTGGGAGGCTTTCTACTACTTCTGGTAAATCTCATTTTTTCTCTGAGCTGCTCTGCAGCTGCACTGGACTGGTATGCGGGAACTGATGAGCATCATCCCTGAGCACGCTGTCCTGCTGTTATTGTTATAGAGGTTCTGAGCAGTCTCTGTCCCTTGTCAGAACCCTCCTTTCCCTCTGTTACGATTCACAGGGATCTTGACGTCATAACCCAATAAGCCTTACACCTCCACATACACCATAGGTTGTAGAGGAGGCTTTTGGTGTTTGGTATATTGCAAAATGATCTGTGTGCCTTGAGGGGTATCAGCTTTGCATGTTTTGCATTATTCAGCATTCCTGTGCATTTCTGGGGTGTTAGTAGTCTTGAACACATTTGCAAATGAATAATAAAACAGCGTAGCATTGTAAGCCCGACAGTAGTGTGAAGCAAGAAGCATTGGATGAACCTAGCTGCTTGAGGGGTGTATGAGATGTGATCTTTTCTTCCTCTTGCTCAGTTTACTTCAGCATTTTTGCAATTTAAGTGAATTTTCTTGGTTTTGAAGAATGTTGTCTACAAAAGGAGCATCTGCTCAAGAAACCAACACAAAGCAAATGCCATAAAGTCATCTTGGACAGGGCATCTGACCTGTGCCTGCTGGGAAAATGCTGCTCTGATGCCTTGGCAATGTGGTGATATGACACGCAGGGGATGGGCATCTTCCTTTATTACTATGCTTTGGTAGGACATGGGTATTTGTCAGATTGATCTTGTACCTTGGGCAAACCCATTTCTGTACCATATTCATGGGAATGCAGCAATAGCAAAGTTTTCTATGTGGGTACCAGCTCCTTTCCAGCTCTTTCCTTCCCTCAGGAGAGCCAGGAGAGACAAGATGCGCAAGAGGCAAATGTCCAGTCTCCCATTTCAATGAAGCCTTTACTCCCTGTAAACAATTAAGAGGCATATACAGGCATATCGGCTCTTAATATCTGGCCAATGCGGGCATGTTGTACTGTCATGTGATGATAGGAGATGTCTGGTGGTCTTTTGTGTGTTTCTGCTTCAGCTGTACCTCCTCCCAGGCAGGCTGGCATGGACACCAGCAGGGAGTACCTGGAAGATACTTTCTGGCCACTGCAAATCCTGTGCATGAATGCAGGAGTGCTGCAGGGTGCTTCTGGACAGGGGAGCGGGCACAGACCCCTGTGGGCAGGGCAGAAGGGACCCCCATGCATTGAGTTACTGTGGGAAAAGGAGGTGAGATAAACCTCAGCTCAGCTGTTGAGGGGGCTGTGCTCTACCAGCCTGGCTGCCTTGGCTTAGCACAGCAGGCATCACACCAGAGCTTTGGGGAAGCAGCCTCCAGGCAGTCTGTGGGTACCTGGGGACCTCTAGACTGCTTTAGTGGTCTGTGGAATATAATTGCCAATTATCTGTAGGTTTGGTTGTGCTAAACAGCGGTACTTGGCTGCATCTGTGTGGATGAGCATTCCTAGCTTTTGGGTTGGAGTGACCTTGTCCAGCCTGGACTTGGTGACCTGGCATTTGAGGCTGAATGCTGTGGGGAAGCCAGGCTCTGTTCGTGTTCCTGCAGTGGAAAAAAGCAGTTTGGTCACTTTGGGATTTTCACTTGAGACAGGCTGGTGGCCCTAGTATTGATAGTGACTGCATGACATGCGGACCAGAGCTGGCTTTATTTTTTTTCACCAATAACAATGGTACGATAATCTCATTAAAATAAGAAGGGACTGACCTAGTCATCATGGCAAAGACTGGTGACAGAGGTTCTTATCCATATAGCTCTTCACTGCATCCACTGCTGTCTGTTGTCTCTGCTGATATGCCTATGTCGCTCATCCACGGCTTAGCACCTCTCCCAGCAGTGGGCAAAGGGCAGAGCACAGGAGGAGCACCAAGGTGGCAAGATGCCTTCCTCTGCAGTGGGTGTTTGTGGTTTTATTCTGCCTCAAAAATAATGATTGTGGCCCTGTTTTTTCTCATGAGTGTTTTTACATGGGGTTCAGTATATCCTCTAACAGTACTGAGAACATTATTGGCAACCGTACTTTGTGCTTTTATGGCACTTTTATTCTGCAGCACTTACAGCCCAGCAGCAATTTGTTTAGCCTCCAGGCAACCATGAAAAATATGTATTACTCCTTTTCTGTAGGTGGGGAAGATGGGGTTTGTCAAGAACCGGTCGCTCTGGCAGCAGCTCCTCAGAGCATATGACCTGCAGTGGTCTATGGCAGTTGTTGGAGGTGGGCTTCTGGGGATCAGGCTTGGGTTTCTTCTTGGCTTTGCGAGGGAGTCCTGCACAAGTGTACTTGTGCATGGGACTTTACACCTTGGCAATAGTCCCATTTACCTTAGCAGGCCCAAATGCTGTCCCCAGGGATGTGTGGCCCTGTCCAGCACTCAGGCCTCAGGAGAGTACTCAGGAGTGGGATTACAGGCGTGCAGCATCTCACCTCAGGAGATCCAGACAGGAGCCTCTGCACTGCCTGGGTGCCTGCAGGGGAGAGGGATGGTACTCACGGGGGCAGATGGGATGGGCAGGGGGACAGGCTTGGCTCTGGCTGCTCTCTTGTCACTGCTTTTTTGCTGTTGAGTGCAATCTGAGCAGAAGCCAGGAAAGAGCAAGGCCACCCCATGCACCTCTGCAGTTTAAAACTCCTCAGCCCCCCATCTGAGGAGGCCTCTTGAAATAATAAAAACAAAGTCAAATGCTGACATGTCCTCAGAAGTGGTAAGATTATTTGTTGGGGCACAGATGACAACTTAAGTGATTTTGCAGTATTGTAAGTCATCTTAAAAATATAGCTAACCTCTACAGGTATTATAGCTGCTTGCCCTTTCCTGAAGCAGTGGGCGCCCATCCTACTGGGGGATGAATTGGATGGACCCAGCTCCTGGCATCTCCAGTGCCTTTATGGGTGGATCACAGCTTAAGCTCTGCACATCTCCTGGTGACTCTCCTGTGCAACCGAAAAGCAGCAAATGGAGCACGCCATAATAAGTAAAAGCCTAACAGTCCCAGTGAAGAGCCATGAATAATCCCCTGTTTAGGCTAAAGGGGCCAGTTGGTGCCTTCACTGTGCTACCCAGAGCATGGGTTCTGTGATGCCATGGACCATGCTGAGCATCTCAAGATTGCGGGCAGGGTGGCTGCTTCTCCCAAAACAGTTCTAAGAGCAAGGAATATGGCTTAAATAAGGCTTAGACAGTCACTGCAGCAACACAAGTGTTGGGAAACCAGTAGTTTCTGTGCAGGGTATCCTTTGCTGCAAGAGTAAGGGAGTGCTGTGAGCAGCCATCCTGCACAGCAGCCGGACAGAGCAACCTGGCATGTGTGACTGTAGTGATGTGTCTGCAGCACAGAGAGATGGACTTTGGGACACACTCTCCGTGTTCCTGGGCTGGCAGAGTGATGGTCATGCCAATCAGAGCATGGAGAACTGCTCCAGTGCACCCTGCATTGTCCTGGCCACTGCCTGTGCGCTGGGCATGGCCAAAGCTGTAATGATCTTTTTAAATAATAATTTTTAATTTAATTTAAATAATCCTTTTTAAAGTCTTCAGCCAGGTGACATCGGGGTGGTGTCCCGGGATGCTGACCCCCTTATCAGGGTGTCAGCACCTCACATGAAGCTCCAGTTAAGCTGTAGCCCTGCCCATCTGATGCCCATAAATGCAGAAGAGAGGTTGCAGATTTCCCAAAATACACTTTAGAGCCTCCGTGGGACATATTGAGTCCCTGGGACAAGGTGAAAACATACTGGTCTTTGCTGCTTTCCTTCTGTGTTCCTACTGGTGGGGGAGGGCATTAGAGGGCTGCCTCTTACCATAAGAAGGTGATACCTATTTTTCTGATGTTTTCTCAGCAAAGTCTTCAGCAGTTTGCCTGGCATTACAGGTTTTAGCTGCAGCAGCTTCTTTGCTGGTTAGAAATAGCAGAAGAAATGCTTTGACCTTGGCCTGTGTGCTGAGAACAGAGCCCAGGCACAAATTCTTGTATCAGTAATTTCCTAGCGAAGGCTCCTGTCTCTTCCCCCTCCCTGTCTGTCTGGAGTGGGCAGCAGCAGCATTCGCATGTTTTCTGACGTGCCGTTGGGTGGGCTCTCTCGGCAGCTCCTCTTTCCTCTTATACAAGAGAGAAGGGGAGAAAAGTAACTGCAGTGCAAATCAGGTTAATTGCTTTTGTCTGGATGACAATTGGATGTCTTAACTGGAAAATGAGATACTGTGTGTGAATATTATTTGGATGATCTACATTCTTTCTTGGATTGTGTGTGTGCGTTTGTGGGCATATGTCCCTTCTACCTGTGGACACAGCATATGGGTTTCGTATACCTGTCCGCTTCTTGTATAAATAACATCTCTATCCCTTGCCCTGGTGCCTGCAGCAATCTATCTGCAGACACCTTCTGAGTAGGAGATGTGGAGAAATGGGTTCTTGGCACCATAACCTCTGTGGGAAGGAGTGCTGGTGTGGGTTCACCTAGCTGGAGGGGGCTCTGAGAGTCTCTGTGCATGGACATCATGGGACTTGGCATGAAATCAGCATCACTTCTTCTCACCGTTCAGACACAAAGTTGACAACTGACCCTCCAGGTTCCCTTCCCTTCTCCTGTCTGGAAGCACCAGCTCCATGCAGCTATAGGCAGGTCTAGGTAGGACATGCCCTGCTCAGGTCCAACGCCTGGTTCATGTCCCCTCCTTAGCTGACTCCAGGCTTTGTACCTGTGCATGCTCATACGGTTCAGATCATCTGAGGTTGTCCCAGTTAGATTAGCCTTTTCACATGGATTTAGTTTTCTGGCTTTCAGTTATTTGCTGAGTTTTTATGTGCCCCCTGTGGTTGAAAAGTCTTTCCTTGATAATATGATCATCCACTTGAGAAGATTTAGATGTTACTTCCCAGTCTGCTCCCAAGTACCCAGGAACATCTTTAAATGATTAGGAAAAAAAAAAAAAATAACAGCAGCACAGGGAATTTTCCTCTTTCTTGTTTACAGCAGAGCCTGTGCCAAATACCAGATCCTTGTTTCTTGGCCATTTCAGAGGATGACTTTGGAGGGGGAGCCAAGTGGGGAAGTGCTGGGGCACCTGCCCATGGAGCGTCCTACCCTTGTAGCTATGTTGAGGGTGGGATGAGGCTGAGCTGAGGGTAGCAGCTAAGAGGGGCCTCGGGGCAGCAGTTCTCCCTTTGTTCAGCTCATCCTCTGTTTTGCCACATTGGTGCTTAAATATTTGAATTATGGCCTGAGTTGGAATAGTTGTCCATATCCTGGCAGGGGTACAGTGGCAGCCTGAGGTTAGCAGGGCAGTGGACCAGTCCCTTTGTGTGTTGCTTCTCAGCTGACGGGGGGGCTCCGTGTGTCCTGTGGGATCCCCTGGAATCGCGGTGATGTTTGCTTCTGGCTGGTGGAGAAGATGGGACTCTGCCTTCCCCACATCCTCTGGCTTCCCAAGAGTTTGGGTTAAGGTGGGTGCTTGGCTGCTTTGGCAGCTTTGTCCCAAGATGACTATCTTGCTGCTTGCTTAAAAAGAGAATTAAAAGAATTCTGTCAAGGCTAGGAGGCCTAAAATTAGATGTGGAATCTGTGTTTTGGTTTGCACGCGGGCTTCAAAGAAAACGATTTCTGGCTACTTTTGTTCTTTGCCTGCTCAAAGGAGTAAGGCAGAGGCGAAGCAGAGGATGCTAGGCTCCTAAGTGATTGCACAAGCACCTCAGCATTCTCAGGGCATTGCTGCCCTGCAGGGCTGGCATGTCTGCAAACTTCAGTGTCTGTCTACGGTTTCAGGGGTATGGCCTATGCACGAGAGTCCCTTGGGCGAAGCTAAGAGATGCTGCTGCAGGGTTCTGCTCTTTCTCTGTCCCAAGAGATGCTTTCAACTCCCAAAATGACAGGTCTGGCTTGTCTGTGCCATGAGTTTCTAAAAGGGTGTGTCACCATCAAGGCATTGATTCCCTGTCTATGCCAGGCTGGGATGCCCTGGGTTTGCTGAGTGAGCTGCTGACATTGGTACCAGCACAGCTCATCCTGTCCAGCCTCATGGATGGATGATGGCCAGTTGCTGCAGAATGCTGAGGAATTTGCCTCTGCCTTGCTCTCTTGTTGAGATCAGGCGTAAGAGTGCCAAGAAGACCATAGATATGTGAAACCTTCATTATAACCTCTGTGTTTACTCCTTATGAAATGACTCAAAGCATGATCTGCTTTGAGGGCGTGAGTAGATGATATTGCATAAGTTGTGAAGTCTCCTCTAGAAAACAAGTGGTTTGCCAGTGGAGATGAAGAGAAATTTTGGAGATACAGCTTCTGCCTGCTTCCAGACATAATAAGTAAAAGCATTTTTATGCCCCTGCAGCTGTGCCTCTGCAAAGATTCAGTCTTGGTATAAACATGCCTAAAAATAAACCCAACTGTGCCAGTAAGTTATGGGACCAGCTGAAGTTCCTACTGAGACCAGCCCAAACACCCCCCAGCAGGCTCTCAGCAGCTGCCTGAGCTGTGTCAGCAGTGAGGCATGGCATAGGAGCTGGCATGGATGGTTGAGCCACTGTGGTGAGTCCCAGCATCCTGCTGCAGTAAGAGTGTGGCAGGACAATGGGTGGGAGGCAGGAGCCACTCCCTGAGGTGGATATTTCTGTTTCTTCCTCTCTTCCCCATCCATCCCCAGAGCTGCTGTGCTTTGCTGAGAGGAAGAAGAACAGGAGGGTGCTGGTTCACTTGACAATGGAGAGGAAAGACAACAGCAGTGGTCCTCTGAAAGGCAGTGATGCTGCCTTTTGCTTTGCTGCTTGTGCTGACAGGTCTCGCTCCAATGGTGTGCCTTCCCAGTTGGGTGCCTCCAATCTTAGTGGTGTTTTGTGGTCTTCTCATTTTTCCATGCTAGATTTCTTGGTTGTCTGTCATCTGCCTGTTTTCAACTCAAGCTTCATCCAATAGAGAAATAAAAATGCAGAACTTGAGGCTCCAGTTTTTTTAGCAGTATTTCCACTGCCAAATAAAGTGGGGAAAATATTATGTGTTTTAAATATCAGAGTCTGGAAATCAATCGTGATATCCTTCAGCAGTTGAGCAAGGAACCCTGTTCCAGCAGGCACTCTCCTCCAGGGCACAGCTGAAGGTGAGCTCCTCTGGTCCCTACCTTGGGGACCGAATGGCTGGCTTACATGAGGTACTCTGTCTGTGCCCCATCACTGGACACAGGTCTGTGTGTGTTAGGTGACCATGGGGCCTTTGCAAGCCTCCCCTTGGTCCTGTTCCCTGCCTGTGAAAAGTCTCAGAGCAGGTATTGTTCTACAAAAGCTTTGGGGGCAGGGGCTACTTCTCTGATTCATAAATGCAGTGCAGGCATTAAGATCCGTACCCAATCAAAACAAAAGCAACATTAATCAAGGGGTTCAGACAGGTTGACTTTTGAGGGTCCCTTCCAACCCAAACCATTCAATGAATGTGAACATGCGGGGTGTGCGGAGAGAGGAGCTCTGGTCTTCAGCCCCAGTTCTGCTGATCTCCATGATTGTGCAACCTTGGGAAGCCCTCTGGGAGGACTGGGATTCCTCCTGGCAGAGCTGCTTCTGCCCAGGGAATGCCGCATGGGTGCCCTCTGAGGCGCAAGGAGCTGTGCTGTTGCCGTGGCCAGCCGTGGCTTTGGCAGCCTCCGATGTCCCTTCACAGCTCCAGCACTCATGGGGTGCTGAGGGTGGCTCTGGCTGGGGTAATCGGGCTGGCTCAGGCAGGGAGATGTTCTGTTGCCTCTGGAGATATGTACCACAGACTGAGCATTGTGAGGAGCCACCAAGGAACTTGCTCCCATCTTTTCCTGAGTGTTCAATAAATATCATCATGTTTACTTTTCCAGAGGGGAAGATAAATGCCTTCTAGAAAAGCAGACTGTTGTTAGTAAGTTGTACTGCACTCCTGTGGTACCCTGCCAAGTACAGCCACAGCCAGGATGCTTCCTGAGTGACTGTAAGCCACCACTCCCTGGCTGGCACAATGGCAGTGTTTCTTGGAGCATGAAATTTATGGATCAAGAGTAACTCATTATTTGTGTTTTTATTTATAGGCATGTTTTCTTTTTGCCAGCAGAGATGGATTTGAGAAGGGACGATTATGGTCTGAGTTAAACTAACTAAAAAATATTAGTTGGGTCAGGCTTGGGAAATGGGTCGGGCTCTCTGTGCACCGAGGACTCCAAGGTCCTTGGGACTCCTGGTGTCTCTGCAGTCACCAGGACAATCTGGCATACAGCAGTGACCTCTGGGTGCTTGTCAGGGCTGAAGCCTGTTTGCATTACTCCTGTTTTGCTTCTTGTCCCTTTTATGCTTCATAATTAGGTGAGTTCCCATCTTAAGTAACCTTGCAATGCGGTTATGCCATCTCTTTGTAGACACCTCCTCTGTCTGAGGAAATCAAGTGCTTCAACTTCCCTGAGCTGATTTGTCAGCTGGAGATGGGGTTTGGGGGCAGAAGCTTTGGTCTTGGTTCTGTATGCAAAATGCAGGCAGCAGCCTATCACAGGGGCTAACCTGTGTGATGCAGAAGCTGCAGATTGGCTTTGCATTTGCATAGCTGCATCCTTTCACCTTTTCAGCCTTATTTTCTGCTTCTTAGGGATGTCTGGAAGCTGAGAGTTAGTAATGGACATTAAAAATGGGAGACTCCCCAGTGGTTTGGGTTGTGTCAGCTTCTACCATCCATCTTGTTAATAGGTGTGCGGTGGCTCAGCTGGTTGGGTGACAGTTTGGGAATGGTCCCCTAGGTGCTGTGGCAAAAACTGTTCCATGGGCCAAGGCAGCTGCCTTCTGTGCAGCTCCAGGCTGGAGTCACCTTCATGTGCAGCAGAGGAAAGCGAAACAAGAAAGGAGAGGTGGGGCTCCAGAATGTGCCCGGGACCCAATAATAAACTGTCAGAAAGAGCAAATAGAGTATTTGAAAAGAAAAAAAAGAGGGTAATTTAATTTGGGAGATTTGAAAATGGATGTGTGCAGATGTGCTTGTTGGAGTTATTTGTGCCCCCTGTGTTGGGAAGCAGCCTTTGAGCTGTTGCCTGCTGCTTCTGTCCTTGGTGCCTGCTAGTGCCTTACCTGCTGCCTTCTCAGCTGGAGCTCTGTTGTTGGGAGGACCTTCTCCTGAGGGCATGTTAGTTCTGCTTGCCCTCTTTGCCTGGGATGTTTCAAAAACCTTCTGCTATCTGCTAATGTTTATTTAAATCTGATGAAGATCAAGTTCCTATGTATGTTTACCACAGACATGTCCCTGTTGTTCACACTGTGAACTGTGCTCTGCTCTCTGGGAGATGCTATCTTGCCTTTGCCTCCGGCAGTTATACATGGAAACAAGGCATGGCCAGTTTGGAAACATATTCAGGGGCTATTCAGAAAAAGGAAATAAATTCAGTGTACAGTGCTGCATGTTTATAGATTAAACTGCTCAAAGTGTTTTAACGGATGGGACACATGAAAGTTTCTGTGCAGGCCTTATTATCAGAATTAGTGTGGCTTAGTGACTGTGGGTTGAAGAGTCGGTTCAGCTCTGGCTGAAGCTAGTGGCAGTGAAACAGGACTCTGCAAGATGATGGGAGATCCTTGCCTGAAGCAAACAGTTGAGCTCTGACGTGTTTTAAGCCATAAATCAGCCATGCAGTTTGTTCACTCACTTCCCCCTTTTTCTTCCCTCTGCTCCTGGAGGGATGGGA
>JANRGW010028040.1:17450-35081 GCA_024733675.1 Psilopsiagon aymara
AGAAACTCATGGTTGGAAAGGACCTTAAGATCATCTAGTTCCAGCCCTGCTGCCATGGGCAGGGAGAGCTCTCACTAAACCATGCCACCCAAGGCTCTGTGCAACCCGGCCTTGAACACCACCAGGGATGGAGCATTCACAATAGTTCATTTGAAAATGACGTGCAAAGGCAGTGCCATTTTAAAAGCAACATTTACAACTGATAACATCAGAGTATCTCAGAAATGGCAGTTCTTGAGGTGTCTGTGCAGGATTCTGCGTTAGCCAAGTTTGTGTGCAAATGCCTGTTCAGTTCATGGCTCAGCGTCTTCTTGAGCATTACGAACAGCCAGATTTTTAGATATGGTGTTGTGAAGGTACAAACACTTTCCCCAAAGGGCAAGGTGTGTGACCAACAGTGCTCTACCCTGGGGATTCCCAGCTAATGTCTGGTTGGGCTGGGATACTGTTGGGGGTACTATGGGTGGGATACTGTGGGTGTGCAGGCAAATCCTGATCAGGGATGCTCTGATCTGCACTGGTCAGGAAGTGAACTGATGCCACAAGGAGGTTGTACCAGCTGTCAAGGAATGGCCTTGTCAAGAATAGTGCTGCAGCAATAGTCAAGAATAGTGCTGCAGTGCTGCAGTTTGGTCTGGTGCAACTCTGCCTAATTTTAACATGAAAAATATAGTTGAAGAGCAAAGGAGGTGCTGATTGTTTGTTCTGGTATGCCAGACTGATGGAGAACAGCATAAGGAATATGTATTGTATTATATTAACATGGTGAATTGATCAACAAGTTAATCTTAGGTACATGTAGACTGCAGTAACTGTGCAGATAAAGCTGCACACATACTTTTTTGTGGTCTCTTATGAGTTGGAAGTTGTCAGGGGAGGGCAGCTGTGCCTTGGCTCCTCTTGGGTAGGGTGGGCTCTGTATTGTCAAGGTGGAAACTTTCTTTGTGGGTTATAAAAAGTGGTTGGCTTCTCTTTTATCCATGATCGCCCCTGTTTTTCTGGGTGTGTTGTGAAATCTGGACTGTACAGTGAAATTAATTATTGACAAAAAACCTGCAGAATCATAGTTTCTATTTTATAGCAATATTTGCATGTGGCAGGAGCTCCATAAACTCTCCATTTCCTCAGAGAACCTTCTGAAAGGGCAATAAAATCTCTTTCTGTAGCCGGAAGAGAGATACCGAGTTTTTTTTTTCTCTCTCCTGAAAACCACCATGCTCTGCTAAGAGCAGAACTGACCTTGCCCTTCAAACTGCACACCAGGGCTGGAATCTCTACCAGACATCACCACTGCAACAGTTGTGTCTGCCTGTTCTGCACTATCTCTTTGCTTTGGGTTTCTGAGGCACTGTGACACTTGCCATGCAGTATGCAAACTACAGTCGTGCATTCTGGAACATTCCACAAGGTGCTCAAGGCTTTGTTTTGGTGGGTCTCAGTGTTCCTGGTGGCTTTGTGGGGTGGGTGCAATCAGCTGGTACTGATAGAGTGAAAAATTCCAACAGGAGGAAAGCTTCTGAGCAGCCCATCACTTGCCAGGTGCTCCCTGACCCTTGCATGGAGCGCAAGAGCTGCAAATGCCGCTGGTCTCTGGGACCCCCATGCAGGTGGGTGTCTGGGCTCTGCCCAGAAGCTGCCATTCTACATGCCCCCAAGATCCCTGTAATCCATGTTTTAGTCTCATTGCAATGTTATTACCTATGTATTTTGCGAACACCCTTGAAAGGTCTCCTAGAAACTGGAAAATAGATCATTAAAGAGTACCATTGTCACAGCTCACTCTGAGTTGCTCTCGTTTTATGGTTTTTTTTTCTTACAATTTTCCCTCAAAAAATAAAAAAGAAAAGGTTAATTGGCAACTTTTTAAAATCAAGGGCATCCCTGGGCAAATCCTTTCACTCTCTGGACAGTGGCTGCTGGCAGTAAAGGTTCTGCAGGGAGCTGGAAATGGTAAGAATGCTGCAGAGCCACTTGCTGGCTGCTGAAGCACCAGTCTCCCAGTGCGATGGGATGCTGGGGCTGCCTGGTGCCAAGCCCAATGGTGGGAGTGTTATGCCTGGAGGAAGCTGTCTCCCAGCCAGAATTAACCTCTGGGGTCACCAGCTCCCTCTGGTTTCCACACATAAAGGAGCAGCTGGGGCAGGCGTGGCCAAGCACATGTGGAAGAGCTTGAGCACCTCTGAGATGCTCAACCCAGCACCCACTGTAGGTAGAGGCATATAGGTACACTAGATATGCATGAGCATGAAGGTATATTTGTCCTTACACAGCTCATCTGATGCAGAAAGAGCTGTTCAAAAAGCTGTTTGAAAAGCCACTCAAACCTTAATGGCTAACCTACTTTGCACCTTTAAATAGTTAAGCCTCAAAAATACACCAAGGCCTTCTGGTGGTCCTGCTTCTGTCATCACAACAACTACTCCTGTGAGAGCCACTTTTTTTCATTTCCTGTCTGAAATACGTAGTGCAAAGAATAGGGGAAGCACAGCATGGAAGGCCTTGGTGTATTTTTCTTTCTCAGATTTCTGATTGCATAGCGAGGAGAAAAAAGGTAACAGGTCATTAGAGGAAAGATTTGGTTCTGCTGTGATCTAAAAGATTGCTGGAGAAATGCCTAAAGGGCTGGATAAATACCTAAAGGGGCCAAGAAGAAATCTGGAGAGGGACTTTTTACAAGGTCATGTAGGGACTGGACAAGGTGAAATGGATTTAAACTGGCAGAGGGGAAATTTAGGTTAGGTATTAGGAAGTTCTTCAGTTTGAGGGTGGTGAGGCACTGGCACATGGTGCCCACAGAAACTGTGGCTGCCCTATCCCTGGCAGTATTCAAGGCCAGGTTGGATGGGTCTTGGAGCAACCTGCTCTGGTGGAAGGTGTCCCTGCTCATGGCAGAGGGTTGAAAGTGGGTGATCTTTAAGATCTCTTCCAACCCAAACCATTACATAAGTCAAAGCTTTTATATCTGCTGCTGGTTATTTCATAGTAGTGTCTGCTCTATGGTGGCACCTGGAGCTGAGCTTTAAGGCTGTGCTGCACTGGGTGCCCGTGCAGCCATAGTACAGGGGGAAGCAGAGTGTCCTGGGCACTGCTGGAGGCAGGGCAGTGGGTTTGCACCAGGAGGAAATGGAGGGTGAGGCATGGAGATGTTTGTTGCATGGGACTTAACTATGGTAGGCATGCTGCAGCCAGCTGTATCTCCTCAATCAGTAATTCAAGAGAAGCCTTGGAAAATTGAGATTTGTCAGGGAAAGATAGTTGAGAAGCATCTACAGATGAGTCACTGATTCTGATCGATGCAGCTAAAAAGATGAGAAATTGCCCAAAATATTTCTTGCCATAAGAACAGAGGATAAAATTGCTGTTCTAGTTATCAACCTACAATTTAGGTAGGTAGGATCTACATAGGTCTCTTGTGAAGAACAGAAGGTAGCGGTGTTCCTGAAGGACATAATTGACACCAAGATCAGAGGAGAGTGGTGAGCCTGGGTCTTTATCTCGCCAATAATTGTCCCATTTTGCACTTTACTCTCATGGTGTGAGGGGCTTAGAAATACTTCAGCAAAGAGCTCTGACCCACGTGAGCGGCAGACTGCACTCTGGTAATGGCACTGGTCTTTGTTGAGATTAAACATCCCAGCTAGTTATTCATGTAACAACAGCAGCAGTCCCTTAAGTCTTATCTGCACTGGGAAGTATTTTTCAGCCTGTGGTATGACTTAAACCAGTTGAACAGTAGTTCCTCGTCTGTTCTTGAGGAAATGCATTTTCTCATTTAAAATCTCTCTCTCTTCAGTTATGTCTCTTAGGACGCAGAAGAAAAGGGTATAGATGTCTGGACTAAAGAAGCTACTCTTACTGCCGTAATTAATATATCTGAGCAAAAGATGATAACGAGGCAGCTGCCCTAAAGCAGGTGTATCATTGTCCTTCCCACAGTTCTTGAGAATGATTGTTCTTTAAGTTATATCACTCTAACTTGTTTTAAGTCTTGATATCCTCAGGACTGCTGCATATGCCAGTGTGCATTGCAGGATCTCCCTGTGGTTGGGTAGTAGTGAAACAAGATGGGGAAGAGGAGGAGGAGAGGTAGGAGAGGGATAGGAGAGGCAGAGGACTGTGGGAGACCAGTGTCTTCTGTAATCTCAGCCTAGCAGGTACAGGGCAGTGATTCTGTGCATTGTAACTCACTGCAGAGGTGGAAACCCCAGTAGAAAAGCTGGTGGTTAGCACAGAGAAAGCACATCTTTCCTAATTAAACCTTGACCCTGCTGCTGCTCTTTTGGTGTGTGAGATCTCCCCTTGCTTGTGTCATTCCCTCGTGGACAAAGCCGCCTGCAGGGTGTGGAGAGGCCACAGGCAGAAGGGCTTCACATCAGGACAGTGTTCCCTTACCCTGGGGTCTGTGGTGGTGCTTGACCCCTTGCAAGACTTCGTGGTGTGGGTTCTGGCTGCCATCACTGCCAGGGCTGTTTTCTGTTTCAATGGACTTTGGGTTTGTTCATACTGTTGGCTCAAACGGGGCTTGGGCTTTTCTGACTATAAAGATTTTTTTCTAAGAAGTCCTGGCATTGTCACATTCACTTTTAGTTTGGTTACTAAGAGCTCACCTGCAAGCAGTCAAACAATACCAGAAACAAAAAGCAGGTCTAATTTTGAGCAACAAGTTGTGGTGACCTACTGACTGTTAGAAGCTAATTGCCTCATTTGGTGCTTTGAGACAAAGGGAACTTTAGCAAATAACTTAAAATGCTGTTGCTCCCCAGACTGCCTGGGTGTGCATTGACTTGTGATTCTAAGCACCTGTCCTGCTGCCGTGCTCTCCAGAAAAACAGCTTCTCCATGGATCTGATCAAACAAGTGTGTGGGAAGGTGCATCAGGAGGGAGGTGATGGGACGGGTACCAGCCAAGAGGGAAAGGTTTAGGCATGCGGATGGAGGCAAGCATGAGGAATACATGGTTGGAGAGCAGGGATGACAATGGGTAGATCTGAAGGAGGAAGAGGAAATAGGTAGAAAAGAAGCAAGACAAAAAAAGAAGAAAAGAAGAGCTTAAGGGGGTTTGACAGCTTGCCAAAATCTGTTTACATTAAGAATCAAATGGATAAATTAGTCTCTAGTGAAGTGGTAACATTGACCTTAATGAAATGGGTTCATGTAGCTTAATGAGCATTGAGAGTCCTTTCTTGATGTACAAGCATCACTCTGTTGAAACTGAAATTGCATGAACACTGCAACAGCCAGTCCCTATTGTCTGCTGTTTCTAGGCTGTGCTGTCACTGTGTCTGTACTTTGTCATATATTGTACCTAAGGGCAATGTCAGGAGGGACACCCCAGCATGGTCTTCTATGGTTTTGCTATGGTGTTGATTGTCCCTTTTCTGATTGGTGCTTGGCTTGTCCCATCACCAAAACATTGGGTTTTACCATGGTTGTTCTCCTGAGCACCATCCGCTGTGCTCACCCATGACTTTTCCTGACTCCATTTGCTGACCCTTTCCTTTGTTCTCTTTCTGTTTTATGCTGCAGGTTGGAGACGGGCCATGAGCATGTCTTGCCCATTGACTGTTACTTTCCACCTCAAAAGACTTGCCTGATCTGTGGAGATGAAGCATCTGGGTGCCATTATGGAGCCCTCACTTGTGGTAGCTGCAAAGTCTTCTTCAAACGGGCAGCTGAAGGTAATGCATACAGAGGGAGGAGGGAAAATCACTTCCACCTCCAGGCGTTGTCTTTCTCTACTACAGTAGCTTGAGAGTCAAATGCTGCTAATAACGAGCTCTTGTTATCAGCAGCCAAGTTATTAACATCTAGATGCTGGAGGCATTTGCCAGCATCACAATATATTCTCCTCCGGTTGAAAGAAGTTCAGCAGCCTTGCCTTGGACAGCCTGCCAGGTCAAAAGGACTGAGGCAGGAGTGGTGGGAACAAAGTACAGAAGCTTTCTAAGGTCCTTTAAACTAGTAAAGGAGAAAATTCAAGGATAAATTTCTTTGTCCTGTGTTTGTCTTCCCCATTACAGGCTACCTTCAAAAAGTATGCAAACCAGCTTGCCAAAACACAATCCTTTTCAATGCCCAGTTATCTTAGTGACCCAGTGAGACCCTGGAGCAGTCAGTTCCTGCTTCTCCTCTTGACATTCAAGTGTGCTTTAAGTTCTCATCAGCCCTCCTATGATCTCAGACCCACAACTCCAAATTTAGGGGATGCTTTTCCTCTCTTGTATCCCTTTTAGAGAGTCAATTTTCTTGATACAAAATAGCAGAACCATCTGTCCATTAAGAGCAGTGCTTTGTCCTTGGTTTCCATGGTGCTTCTCCTAACCCATAAGAAAGCAGCTTTTCCGTGTCCAGCTCTGTAGTGCCAGACTTTCCAGAGATATGTGTGAACCCACATGTTCCCTCTCAACAGCAAGACCTTTGCACCATCTTTCCTTGATAATTAGCATCTAGAAGTATCTTGCACAGCTGTTTCCTTGTGCTGTGGGTCAGCAGTACCTGGTTTTTAGCTGCAGTTAACAGTTATGATTCCCTGGCATCAGAGAGAGAATCTCTGTTGTGGGAGCCTAGCTGTCCAGTAGTGTAATGTGCCATCTGACTTGTTTCCTGATGGACCAATACAAATCATCATTCTTCCTTGGAGCTAACATGAATAGTTCAGTGCACCACATGTACACACCATTAGCAATTGTTAGAGGTGATGCCATCCCTGGGAGAGGAGGTACTGCAGTTCCCTGCTGGTGGCCAGCAATGGGAGTGGAAGGCTTCTGTCTCTGGTACATCTTCACCATGACATTCCCCTCCTGTGCTTAGCGTCATCCTTGTGTCAAGAGCAGTTCCCACACTGATGGGTGCTCACCTGGTGGTGTCAGAACACTGCTTCTCGATTAATTCTAGCATTCTCCTGTGCGTTTTCAGAGTCACTTTTTCCCTCCTTTATCACGCATGCCAGAAGTGAACCTGTCAGCCCTGGTTCAAGGAAGAATCGGGGCTGTGCTGTAGAGTACAGCAGCATCCTGTTACCATAATGGGACTGTCAAATAATAGATAATAAGTTTGGCATGCTTTTCCCCAAGTAAATCATTTACAGAGATGTCTCTTTGCTATACACCAATTCTGTGTCAGGCCAAATGGATTGGCTTGTGTAGCCAGAATAAATAACAGATGCTTGTTTGAGTCAGGCAGTTATTGTTGATTTATAATAACTGGAGTCTTGGCTTTCTGTCAGAAAAACTGCTGATAAAACGCCCTTTGTCAATTGGCGGGTCCCAACGTGCTGCTCTTCCTCCTCCTACCCCGGGGCAGGCTCTGGCTGTTGTGGGGTGAGGGCTGATACTTCATAGAATCATAGAATGGTTTAGGTTGGAAAGGACCTTATGATCATCCAGTTCCAATCCCTCTGCCGTGGGCAGGGATACTGCATGCTAGACCATGTTGCCCAAGGCTCTGTCCAGCCTGACCAAAAACACTGCCAGGGATGGAGCATTTACCAGTTCTTTGGGCACCCTGTGCCAGTGCCTCACCACTGTCACACTGAAAAGAACTACTTCCTTATATCTAACCTGAACTTCCCCTGTTTAAGTTTAAATGTGTTACCTTTTATCTGTAGTGCAATGCGCTACAGTCCCTAATGAAGAGTCCCTCTCTGGCATCCTTGTAGCCCCCTTCAGATACTGGAAGGCTGCTATGAGGTCTCCATGCATCTTCTCTTTTCCAGGCTGAACAGCCCCAGCTTTCTCAGCCTGTCTTCATATGGGAGGCACTTAAGCCTATAGATAGTCCTTATGGTCCTCTTCTGGACATGTTCCAACAGTTTAATGTCCTTCTTATGTTGAGGACACCAGAACTGTACACAGTACTCCAAGTGAGATCTCACAAGAGCAGAGTAGAGGGGCAGGATCACCTCCCTCGACACGCTGGTCATGCTCCTTTTGATGCAGCCCAGGATACAGTTGGCTTTCTGGGCTCAAATGCACACTGAAGCCAGGTCATGTTAATTTTCTCATCGACCAACACCCTCAAGTCCTTCTCCGCAGGGCTGCTCTAAATCTCTTCTCTGCCCAGCCTGTAGCTGTGCGTGGGATTGCTCCGACCCAGGAGTAGGACCTTGCTCTTCACTGTTGAACGTCATGAGGTTGGCATTGGCCCATCTCTCAAGCATGTCAAGGTCTCTCTGGATGGCATCCCTTCCCTCTAGCATATCAACCGCACCACATTTCAATGTGTTCTTATGTTTTAAAGTCCATAAAATGCATTTCTGAAGCCCTTATAGTTTGTCTTTGGACACTTGTTAAATCAGTAAATCAGAAAGCTTTCTGAAAGTGAATAGAGAAACCCTTTCTCCTGCCTCTATTGCCTTCCTATTACTGGTATAAGACAGCAGCCTCTGATGGGTAGAAGCAATGGAGTGAGAATGAAAGAGCAGCACAAACAGATCACCTTGAAGAGAATGAAGAATAGCTAAATGCATATCTTTTCTTTTATGTTATTCTTCACCTAATATAATATTGAGCTTCTTTGGCAGTGATTTAGGGATATTTAAGAAGGTTTTGTAGACGTAGGCTGCCTTCTAAGGGATTAGAAAGGGAAAAGATTTCAAAAAAGGTGGAAGTTATGACATTGATTCCTCTTCCCTTTTGAAACATGCTGAGGGATTTGTATGGTTTCCAGTAGAGCAAATCACTCCTGTTTTGATAAAATGCTTGACAGATTTGAGGATTTTTGCAAGTTCAGATCCAACCAGTTCTTCCAGAAAGATGCTGGAAGAGTCAGCAGAAAAGACATGAGTGCTTTCTTGATCTCTTTCTGTCAGCTCTCTTGACTTCTCTCAAGGTGTTCAGGTTATGTGTAGGGCAGCTCTAAAATGCACCCGGCAGATTCTTCAGCTTTGATATGAAATTCCTCCCTCATGAGATGTGCTGCCTTGGGTTTGTAGTCAACCCTGGTGTTTGCCTCTCCCTTGCTGTCACCCCATTCTGGTGTCCGAGTGCTGAGGGATCCAGAGAGTTGGGTCTGCTGCAAGGGAGGAGGACTCTTCCTTCTGATTCCTCTTTTTCCTACACTAACAAAGGTTTGGTAAACAGAAGTGCATCCATCACACCACAGACTTTGTTTATTCTCTACTCAAGTACGCAGGGCAGCACTTCGCATGGCTCAGATGAGTTACAGACATTAGGATTTAGTTCTTGTGATACCACACTTGTCCCTGAAACTAGATAATGCTTCCAAATTTGGTGTCAGTCCAGGTGTTGCTCCGTATGGATTATTGTTCTACACCCTGACCTGCTGAAGATTAGCCTTGCACCAGGGAAATGTCTCTGGGCTAACTCAAGTTTCGTGTCAGTTTTCAAGATGACAAATTAAAGTGAAGTGTTTTGAAAGACCATCATCATGTTTTGAATTGCTTTTTCTCTTGTGGCAGATCTGACAGTATGCAGAAGTGTCAAATCTGCTAAAGACTTGGTGGTGCTGTGGCACTGTGATGCTCCTGCTTCAGTGGCAGGCTTCTCGCTACCCTGTGGGTATTGTATACCTTAAAAATTGCTGGGAAGAGCAGAAGGTGGAATAAGCAGACCCTTGACAATTCAGGACCTCCCAGCACAGCCTGCTGCCTGTCTGCTGGAGCTGGTGCTGAAGCCTGCGCTGTGCCTGGGGCTGGATGCTTTCCTTTTGCTTTATTTAGACTATTAGGAAAACAACTTTGCAAAGATAGTTTATTAAATAACAGTTTAATGTCGGTTCCTGAGTGCTCTCTGTGATTATTTCTAATGGTTGCATCAAATAGGAACTTCAGAGTGGTCCCTCCCCTAAAGCCACAGGCTTAGTTCTGGCCACAGCCCAGCTGGTGGCAGTGATAGGGAACCAGAGTTTTTACAGAAGGGTATTAGGGACCCTGTGGTACCTAGACCTTGGGGGATTCACTTTCTCAGGAAGCACAGCCTTGTCCTTCAGCTGTTATATCTAATTTATGACCTGAGATACGAGGATATGTGTGTCTTCCAAAGGGTATTTAATGGGTTTTCACATTTGCAATCTTGAATCTTACTCCAGACGTTCACATAGATTACTTTGTTTTCTGGAGGAGAAAGCTACTCGAGGCACAACTCCTCATGTGGCAACAGGCTTTTAGTTAAGTAACTTCTGGGCTGAGTCACTGATCTTTCCTCGTAAATCTCTATTCCTAGTTGATACTGAAGAACTGCTCTTCCCCTCTGCTCCTGCTGTTCATTGAAGTGCTATGAGAAAGTGTCTCTGTTGTTTGCAGGAAAGAAAAGGAGAAAAAAGAATCATTCCAGTGTTAATGGAAGTAAAAACAGTGCGTTTATCTTGAAATGCAGAACAGCTGGTTGCAAAATGTCTCGGCTTGCTCTTAAATGAAGAGAGTAAATTATCCTGAAATTAAAATCACGTCTGTGTATAAGAAGTTATTTTAGAATGTGCCCCAGCAACCCTCCCTTGTTCTCTGGGCTGTTGCAGCCAATGATGTTGTCTTCTCTGCCTGCTCCTGCTGTGTTCAGGTTTACAGGGATGTGCATGGCTGTGCAAGTGGTGCATGCTCCCAGCCTGGAGAGAAGGGACAGTATTCACTGGTGTGAATGGAGCAGAGGGACTGTCTCTGGGATAGCCACCAGAGATGCCATCGGTCCGTGTCTGTGCTATCAGATGTCTGATGTCAGCTCATACCGGGGGTGATGAGTGTCCGGCTCTCGTGGCTCCCCATGGTCAATGGGATGAGCACAGGCAGTTCAGGATTGGTTGGCTTTGCTGTAGCAGTGACGTGGTGTGGTCCCTCTCCTTTGTTTCACAAGCCTTAGCCACAGCTGGGGACAGCAGTGATGAGGGGCCAGGTTTCGCTACATCCCTAGGAATCAAGACAAAATGAGCAAGTAGCTTATTCTCCTGATGGGCAGAAGCAGATTAATGAATAGCGACTGCATGGCCGATTAATGAATAGCGACTGCATGTACTAGAATCTGCAAATACAGTTAACAGAAAATTGGTTTCTATCCCGAAGGGTTTATTTTGTGAACCAGCAAGCAGACCCTTGCCATTTCAGCAAAATCACTGTGCTATGACTGTGAGATGAGTCTGTGGTGGAACCTTCTCTGGGCTCTTTCTCTTCACCCGTGCAGGAAACCTCGCTGCTCGGGAGGTCCGTGGGGAAGCAACAGACAGTGCTAGTGACGCCTGTGGTGCTGAATTGCTAAAAAACTGCCACTTCTTCTGATTCCAATATCTTCAGAAGTATGTGGGAGGTGGGGAGTTGCTAAATCAGTGTGCCAAAGTAGGTGCATCTCTTGTCAAAGCTGTCGCATCAAGCGGTTAGATTCAGCCTTATCTTCTTAATCGATCTCTGATGACTCCGAAAAGTTACTCCTATGCGAATACAGAAAGCAAACTCTTGCAGGATGATGAATAAAGTTTAAGCTGGATATAGACTGATTTCCCATCACTTCGCAGGCATCCGCAGAGTCTGTGAGGTGCACAGCTCTGTTAATTGCTGAGGATGGTTTAGTTTGGAACAGCGTGAAGACCAAATCAAATATTGAATGAATCAAATGTCAAATAAATCCTCATCCAGTTTAGACTTGACAAAAAAATAAATGATAAATGAGTCAGGAAGGAAAATTCATTCTTGGCACATCTAGAAAATGAGGCAGCAAAAAAAAGACAACAGCCCAAGCTGAAATGTAGAACTCTAAGGACTACTCTCTAAACAAGAGGAAAGGTGAGTCTGAGAAACCTGTTAGTCTGACAATAGGAACTTCTGTGTTTCCTGCAAGCTCCTTCAACCTGCTGCAGTGCAAGGTCTCTTTTACAGGGAATGGCTTGTCCCGGTTTCTTCCCGGACAGGGAACATGGTTGACTTGGTGACAGCCTGGCATCGGACACACAGTGGCAGAGCTTGTGGAGCAGCAGTTCCCCATAAATCAGTTTCCCAAACCCAGTATCTGTAAACTGCAGACAGCAAACCTAATAAGTACTAATGGGTGGTACTGCAAATAATTCAGTCTCCAAAAGTGCTGTAAAGAGAGTTATGGTTGTAGAGAGAAGGCCACTGTCTGGGGACTGCATTCAACAAATTGTAAGTGTCAGCTGGAGGATCAAACTGTGTTTTGAAAATGTTTAGGAGAAAAACAGTTATTTTCAGCAAAAAGCCAAGCAATAGATATATGGTAGTTAAAAAATGAGAACTGAACTTTCCGTATTTCGTTACCTTTTAACTTCTGTTTATTGACTGCCTCTGCTGTGCTGCACAGGGCAGGGTGATTTTCCTCCTTGGAGATCGTGGTCTAGAAGCCTGTGAGGTGTGTGGGCAGAGGGGCCATACCCCTGGCAGCAGGAGGGCAGGTAGGGACAGGCGCTGAAGCGTGGCAGAACAGTAGTGACTGTATTTTGGTGAGCCAGCCCTCATACAAAGCATGTGTGTCTGGCCATGACCCGCTCCTGTAGCAGCAGAGGAAGAACTGTGCTGTTTTCCCAAGAAGGTGCCAACTTCTGACATAAATACTCTACTTTGGGAGGAGGGGGTTTTAAACTGGAAAACCAGCACTGACATGGTTCTTCCCTTCCCTTTCCCCTTCCTTTTCCCCTTCCCCACTGTCCTCCAGTGATGCTGAGAAAGCATGAGTTCATTTACCCCTGTAAACTTGCTCTGATTGGTACCCACCAGCCATCAGCTGTTTCCTCTGGTGTCTGTAGGTAAACAGAAATACCTTTGTGCCAGCCGCAATGACTGCACCATCGACAAGTTCAGGAGGAAAAACTGCCCGTCCTGCCGCCTGCGGAAGTGCTACGAAGCTGGGATGACTCTTGGAGGTAATACTTGAATAGCCGGGTCCTTGCAATAGGAGATACCCTGAAGATAACGAGTGTACTTGGCAAACTAAATAGGCAGTAGATGGCTGAAAAGCTGAAGCTGGTGAAGCATAATGAGCTTCAGGGAAACATTTGCAGGTTTCTAACAGCAGAATGTAAATTTCATCAAATGTTTGTTTGTTTTAGAAAACATTATTTTCCTTAATTTGAAAATGTGTTAATCTGAAAAAATGTAAACAGCCAGGTAAGCTGGGTTCTCACTCACACCAAAGCCTTTTTGAACAGAGCATTCCTAAGTTAAAATCATTTTTCCCAGGCATAAAGGGGCATTTTTTCTTCATAAAATTACTTTCTAAAATTCTTTATAAAATTACTGCCCCAGTATTTTTCTTTGCTGAATAGAAGTTGCTTCTGTATCACCGGTAAAGATACTTGTTACAATCTGTTCCAAAACCCATAGCTCTACCAAAACCTGACACTGCCTGTATCCAAAATCTGAGTGTTTCACACAAAATCTGGAAGCTACAACGTAGATCACTGGGTGGCTCATCTTTGAGTTCATTTGATGTGAGAGTGAGGAAGGAAATTAACATATGGGGCTGATGAACCTTACCCATGATGGAGAGGCCCCTGACAGTGAAGTGGAGGGGGAGTCATGGGTGATGAATAAAGGAAAGCTGCTGGCAGCATCTGGCACAGCAGAGTGAAACAAGGGGGAGCCCTGGCTGGTCAGATGTGCCAAAGTTTTAGTTTAAATATTTCCATCATTGCTGGGATGGGCAGTGCCTCCCAGAGCTGCTGGAATGTCTTGAGGAGCTTGCTACTGAAATAGCTCTGGTTTATTGCTCATCAGCTGGTTTTAATTTTATTTCTCCCTAAGCAGTTTTATAGCTCAAGTACCACCAAACATGTCCAGTTGGCAGGGCAGAAGCCAGCTTCTCCCCTCTGCTTTTGCAGCACTGGGTAGTAAACCTGAGCAGTGGGGACACAGCTCCTGGGGGAGCAATGCAGGGACATCTGGCTCCTTTCCTCCTGGTAGCAAGCAGAAGAAACAAACGTCTCCAAGGGTAATGCAGTCCTCAGACCTCATGATATCAGCCCATGTGCTGGCTCTTACCGCTCTTTGTTTATGCTTTCTCTCCACTGTGGGTGAGCCTTTGAGTCAGAGCGATGTGTATTGGCACATGCAGGGGTGCACCAGGATTTTGGAGCATCGGGGAGGTGCCCAGTCAACCTGGTGCAGCCAGGCAGGCAGTTTGCTTGCTGGAGTTACTAGGAAGCTGTCTGTGTCTCTGTTTCCCAGTTCTGCCCCAACCCCAGTCACCCATCCCAGATAGGGAGTGAGGGCAGAGCATGTAGCCATGCCTGCCCACATGGCTGCTTTGCAGGAGAGCCTGACTTCAGTAATTTTTGTGACTGCTGATGGCTGTTCGTAGCAATGGCTTCCCAGGGAAATAGGGAGACTCTTGTGGGACCCTTCCCCTGTTGCCTGGGAGGGTTGGGACCAGGACACCAACACCACTGTGCTGTGGGATTGCTGGGCTCCTGAGTGGGGTACAGGAATGAAGAGCCAAACCCAGCACCCCAGTCCACAGCTCGCAGAAGGGCTTTTTAATGCCATCCAAAACAACCTCCTCTTTTTCTGCACTTCATTGTGATGAAGTTTCCTTAAGAGAAGACATGCATCAGTGTAACCCTTTTCTGCAGGACATGCTGACAAAATTAATGCTAATACTGCTAGCCCCCCCTCCCTTGTTTTCTTAAGCTCTTTGGGTCACCCTGACCCTTTCTGCCTGGTCTGTTTTACATTTGTTTTGAATGTTGGTTAAAGGCAATTGTTAAAAACATGCACATTATGAGTTCATCCGCAGTTATTTCTCTCACAGAAGTGCAGAGCATTTGAAACCGCTTCCAGGCTCCACACAGTTGTTTTTAACTGCCTGTTACTTACCAGTCTCTGGTAAGGTAGAATGGAGCCTCTGCGACCAGGCAGACCTGCAGCTCTCAGTATGTTTAATGAGAGGAGGAGGTGACATGCTGAATACCTTATTTAGGACTCTCTGCTTTGGCACAGAATGGCAATATGTTGAAGCACTTCATTATTGAGATCACTCTGACCTGCAAACTGAAATCCATTAAACAGAATCTTCTCTCCCGATCTACACTGTAAAGCCCAAGAGGAGGAGAAATAAAAAAGGAAGAGTGATAATCCATGTTTCATGTGCAGCACTTAACATCAGTTCTGCTGGTGCACCGTCCTAACTCCTGCCCAGCACCAGCTCGTGCTGTGAGTGCAGGTGGCCGCACAGATCCCGCACAGGTGTCTGGATCCCTTTGTCCCACTCCAGTCAGCACCCTGCCACCACTCAGCCAGCACAGCTCCTATTGAACTGCAGAGCTCTGGGTTTAAGGCGCCTCCTGTTTGCTGCCAGTGCATTTTAGCTGTGGCATGCAACATCCCATGGGCCATTCCCACTGTGAGAACCCAGGACATCTGCCCTCAGCCTAGCAGCTGCACTCCATGGGGGTCCTATCTTGGGGCAAAACCTCCCAAACATGCAAAATTCAGTTTGTTTTGTTGATGGTAGGGCTATAAAACTACTGTAATAACTACCGATATCTTGTGAAAGCCTATGTCTTGAGGTATACCTGTATTCAGTCCTAATTCAGGTTCAGTTGCTGTGATTAAAGTAAAGATCATGTCTTATAAAAGCATTTGATACTGATGTAAGCATTTCCAGCAGTGGCAAATCTGACACATTTTTTGCCATGCAGTTGCAATAGCTAGTTCCATTCAGTGTTGCAATAGATGTACCTCATTTTTCATCATGTCTGTTCTTGATTTCCAGCAACTGGATCTTTATTACAGCTTTGCTAGGTTGAAAGCATATTTTTATTGAATTTCTGTCTCCACAGTGGGTTTTGCTGCCTGTGACTTAATAACCATTCTGCATAGACACCTGGGTGAAATTCTTCCTTGCTCTGGGGGGTGTTGCCTCATCTTTACTATTCTTATGGTTTCTGCAGTTTGCCAACACCTCCCTTGTACTGTGAACATCTAATCACAGTTTGCCAGTGTAGGCAACATCACTGCTTAAAGGCAGTGTAGGGAGCTCTCTAGGCTGGTGCTTCCTTCCTTCACATGGCTCAGGATCCTGCTAATCCCATACCCACTGAACTGTCCTGCCAGCTCAGACCTTTGAGTTTGTCCATCAGCTTTTGGTGCGAGTTCAGGCTGCCGAGGATGGAGTTTGGCATTCATTGAAAATAGCTTGCTTTTTCAGTTGCTTGATGTATCTTCTTACAGTGAAATGAAGATTGCTTTGATAGATTCAGCTTATCAGCAGATGCTGATCAATCTGTTCAGTGATCAGTTGTTAATGTTCATTAATGTTTGCCCATCTATGCATTGTTATGCAGACTATTTTAGTAGAAATGGCTAGTTGTCTTTTTTGGAGCGAAGGTAGACATTCACTAGCAAAGGGCTGTGAACAGCCCTCATAAGAAACAAACCTGCCTGATTCCTTTTTGAGGTGTATCATCTGGGGGATTTGAAATCATTCAGCAGCACTGGCTAATTTTGTATCGTTTGAGTATTTTCTTAAACTCATGTGGGCCAGACTGAGTCAGCTCTCTTAAACATGTCTGTTGTGCCAGTGCTATTATGATTAACAGCTAAAATTGTCATGCTGGAGAAGACTGATAGCTTGACAGGATCAGGTTTTGGCAAGCTACATGTGGATGCCAAAAGATTGAAAGAAGAGATGCAAGTCAAGTTCTGTTTCAGCTTCTCTGCTGAGAGCTTCTTGCCTGCAGCTGGTGCCAGCATGCAGTGCCTGTTGCTGGCAGGTTTCCCTGTCATTGCTAGTGCAGAAGCACTTTTCTTCTAGGTCCATAGAACTTTCCCAAGTTCTGGCAGTCATGAAAAAGCCATGCTGGAGCCCAGCAGGCTCCTTCACCAGGGCTTCAGAAACGCCCAGCAGGAGAGCCGGCAGGCAGGCTTCAGTTGCTCAAAGCATGTGTCTTTTCGATCATTGCTCTCTAGCGTGCTCCCTGGGGATTCTTGCACTGCTGAATATTTTGTCATGATCCTGTATAATTATATCTGCCCTTCCAGCTTTTTTCAAAGCACGTAGGGTGTTTTCTTGGCTAACCCCGTGCCTTGCTGCAGGCATGACTCGGTGGTGCTGTGCCAGCAGCTGCAAGTCAAGGCTTCCCTCTTACTTGCTAACAGTTAAGAGGGACACTGCATGTCTTCTGTCACTTGTGCTTTGTCACCTCACCATGCTTTCGCGAAGTACAATGTAGACTTCTGCCTAGCTTAGCTCATCCTGGAATAGAAGTATAACAGATGTATTTAATTTCTTTATTTCTATTTTTATTCCCAGTAGCTGCTGAGTAGGAACTACTACTGATAGGGGTTTTGCAGAGGTGGCTGAGTATAAGCTATTCTTCACCTTTGAAGCTTTTCTCCGTCTAGTATCAACAGTGTTTCAGTCATCTATAGAACAACCACTCCTGGCAAGCTCAAACAGCAGACACGTCTGGTAAGAGCAGTTACCAGTGCTTTCTAACATGGAGTGCCCTAGAGGGCAGGGGTGCCCAAGACTCTTGGTTGATATTCAAGAATCACCTGCTGCATGCTCAGGATCGATATATTCCTACTAAAAGGAAGTGCTGCAGGAGGGTCAGGAGACCTCCTTGGATGGATAAGGAGCTGCTGAGGAAAATTTGAGGTAAAAAAGAGGCTTATAAAAGGTGGAAGCAAGGACAGGCAGCCTGGGAAGAATACAGGGATGTTGTCCAGGAAGCTAG
>JANRGW010028041.1:0-12405 GCA_024733675.1 Psilopsiagon aymara
CTGGAATGGGTTGCCCAGGGAAGTTGTGAATGCTCCATCGCTGGCGGTGTTCAAGGCCAGGTTGGACAGAGCCTTGGATGTCATGGTTTAGTGTGATGTGTCCCTGCTCATGGCAGGGTGGTTGGAACTAGATGATCTTAAGGTCCTTTCCAACACTAACTATTCTATGATTTTATGATACCAATGTAACTGATGAATTTATCTTTAGCTAGCCACAGGCCTATCTTGGAGTCAGCTGGAACTGGCTTGTACTGTCATCAGACAATGCTGTGAGGTTTTCAGGATCTGTTTTAGAAATGGTTGAGAATGGGTGAACACTTCTGTGATAGCTCTGACACTTTGAAAATCAATCTTTTCAACACTGGTGCCTCAGCTTTTGTTTCTGGAAAATGGTGAGTGAAATACAGTAGTCTTACAGGGTGATGAGGAAACAATTTTATTCTTTAATGTTTCTACAGTGCTTTAGAAAGAAACTAGAGGTGTCCTTAATAACAGGTAATCTTATCAACTTACTGAGAAATATCTCACATGAGATATTTCTCATCCATCATTTGAAGACATTTCTGTACTCTCTAGAGCTGATTACAAAAAAGCCCCCCTAAACTGCAGAGAATTTTAGGATATCAGTCAACAACTCTTCATTTCTTATGAATAAGTCAAACTCTTCATATTTCTTTGATTTCTTCCAGCCAATTCAATATGAAACCATGTGAAGTAAGGCTGTAAGGAACTATTTCTTAAGTGAAAACAATCACAAATCTGGTTTATGTGCCCTGATGGTTCAAATGTAAAGAACTACTCAGAAGGGGAAATTAGCATAATAGGAACGAATTAACTGACTGATATAAACTAGAAAGCACTTCTGCTTCAAATGAATCAAAATAATTCTTTGTAAATAGAAAAATAAATTTGTGCATGTCTTTTTAACTTCTTGACTTAATGCTAACAGAAAATGCCACAATGCTGCATGAAAGGTTATTCTTCTCATATATATCCCCTTGGCTGTAATCTGGGTAAACCAATAAGATAATATGAAGAGTCTGGTCTAAAAGCAATAGTCTACATTAACTAACACATGGCAGTACATGCAAGCTATAGGTACTCTTTTTCTTTTGAGGTGATCAGGAAAATATTGATCATTAGGAAGTAGGAATATGCTCCCTACAGTACAGTAGGCAAAGGGCATGGTGGTTTTTTTAACCCATACACATTTCACAAGTTTTGTCTCTGGGCTTGTTTGCTATTTTTTTTGTTTGCCTCTCCAAACATTTCTGAACAGAATTAGCATTCAGGATTCTACATAACACTTGAAAACATTCAGAGGAGATTCTAAATAATAACAGTCTCTATTGAGATTTTCCAGACTTTCCAAGATTGTGAAGCAATAGGCCTTCAAAACTAATCACTTTTATTTTTTCATGAAAATCATGTATACAGGTTGAAGTTTTGCAGAATCATATACATCAGAGATGTTTGTATGCTTTCCATGGACCACTGCAAAATGCCAGTTCTCTTTTTTGGCTTTAGAAACAGAAGTATACCTAAACATTTTTTATTTTTTTTTTTTGAGTTTGCTAGAAGTATATAAATAATAATGCCAGGTATCACAAGTATTACAGTTTCAAATAAATCGTATACCAGCACAACTTTGCATCTTTACCCTAGTAAGAGTATGCATGTCTGGAATTTTATAAATTGCAATGCACCAGTTTTGATCTTTGCATCTATCTAAGTAGGTTTATGTATAGTCTAACTGAACGTGCTTTTGGTAATGATTTGTCATTTTTTTCTAAATGAATCTGAAATTTTATGTAAATTAATGACACAGTGATTCTTCGAAAATTTTGTGTCCATAATTTTTTTTTTTTTTTGTATCTTTCATTCCATTTTCAGCTGATCAAAGAGATTTCCTTAGACAGGAAAATTTTATAAATAAAACAAGCAAACATACTGTAAATTTCAAGTAGTTTGGTAGATATGCAGGTAGAATCTAAATTAGAACATTGTCTAGGGTAGTCTACATTGACCTATTTAGCTTTAAAGAAGAGCTGCAAGAGAGTAATAATAAACTGTAACTGCTTTCTCAACATCACAGTTCACACATATCATTCACAATGTATTTGTTAAGCATTGGCAGAGGACGTCATGCAAAGTATCTGGCATGTAAAATCAAAGTATAAGGTAGGAAATAACAATACCATAAAGTATGACACCCCAAAGAAGCTCAACATTTCAAAATCTCAAGTTCAGTATTTTGAGTGTCAAGCAATCAAAAAGTGGTTGTCTCTGGAGCAGGCATTATCAATTGAAAATTTTTCATGTACCTCATGATCTTTACAATTCCTGAGGCATTTTCTTTCAGGAGGGCTCGGCTAATAATTTTGAAAGTGAGTCTTACCATTTCTATGCCAAACTTATGAAGTTTAACCATGCCAAGTGCAAGGTCCTACACCTGGGTAGGAGCAATCCCAGGCACAGCTACAGGTTGGGCAGAGAAGTGATTCAGAGCAGTCTTGCTGAGAAGGACTTGGGGGTACTGGTCGATGACAAAATGAATATGAGCTGGATTCAGTGTATGCTTGCAGCCCAGAAACCCAACTGTATCCTGGGCTGCATCAAAAGGAGTGCGACCAGCAGGTTGAGGGAGGTGATCCTGTCCCTCTACTCTGCTCTTGTGAGACCTCACTTGGCGTATTGTGTCCACTTCTGGTGTCCTCAGCATAAGAATGAAGTTGGAACAAGTCCACAGGAGGGCCATGAGGATGATCAGGGGACTGGAGCACCTCCTGTATGAAGACAGGATGAGAAAGTTGGGGTTGTTCAGCTTGGAGAAGAGAAGGCTGTGTGAAGACCTCATAGCAGCCTTCCACTATCTGAAGGGGGCCTATAGGGATGCTGGGGAGCGACTCTTCATTAGGGACAGTAGTGATAGGACAAGGGGTAATGGGTTCAAACTTAAATAGGGGAGGTTTAGATTGCATATGAGGAAGAAGTTCTTTACTGTAAGGGTGGTGAGGCACTGGAATGGGTTGCCCAGGGAAGCTGTGAATTCTCCATCCCTGGCAGCGCTCAAGGCCAGGTTGGACATAGCCTTGGGTGGCATGGTTTAGTGTGATGTGTCCCTGGCCATGGCATGGGGGTTGGAACAAGATGATCTCAATGTCTTTTCCAACCCTAACTATTCTATGATTCTTTCATTCTTCCTTTGCTAACCTAAACACCCAGATTTTCTTCTGTGGCTTATGTATTTAGTTAGTGCATGTGACCATCTGCCTAGCTGATAAATATACTTATGTGCCGAAGAGGGCTTATTCATGCTTTTATCAAACTTGCATCAGAAGACATGGAAGGTACTATTAGAATTGAATGGAAATGTTTTTTTCTAGATTAAGACTAACAGACTTGGAGAAAACACACAGCTTTTAATCTGAAAATCTTCTAGGATAATCAAAACTGATAAAGATAGAAACGTCAGTGAGGATTAAGGAAAGTTGTGTCTTCCGAATGACTTTCATGGAAAAAAGAGGGAAAAAAGCAATCAACCAACCAACCAAAAACTGAAATGGAAGTATTTTTTCCATGCCAGACTGTGCAGCAGAAGCACAGTTTAGGAAGAGATTAAAGTGGAAAAAAGGGAAGCACTTGCAAGCGTAGAAAGAGGGTATCTCTTTCTTGCACCAAGTGCTAGTGCAAGAAAATTATAGCAACTAAATCCCTACTGAAATACCCTTTCTTTAGTTTAAAGATCATAAAAGAGTGAACGATGTTTATTTTTTCCATTATAAATTTTACAATCTTGAAAGCATTTATGTTTCTGCATGTTTCATTCACTCTTTCCTGAACTAGGACAAGGGAAATCATCTACTAAAATATATCTTCACATTCTTCTACTAGTGATAGCTCCCATTCAAAGTCCAGACAGTTTGTTGTCTCAGTTTCTTTGTTTGCTTAATAATTCCAAAATTTCTAATGAGGAATATACAGGAAAAGGTAGCAAACTCCTCAATAGGTTGATGTTTTCAACATTAACATGTTGATGTTAGCTAAAAATGAGTTAAATTTCAGAGTTCAGGTACACAGTGTACATGTATTTTAATGAGGTGATTTGTATAGACCTGTCATTGAATGTTAACATTTACAAATGTAATTAATTCAGTCATATAGAACAAATATTAGATAGTTATATTTCAATGAATTTAAACCTATGTATAAATGCCAGCAGAAAGTTCCAATCCTACTTATTCAGGAATGTGCATTAATCTTGCTTAGTTTTGCTCTATATGGTGCACTAGACAAGATCTTCTGGCAAAATTAAAAATAAATGCCTACATATGACCTCTGACTCATGCAATGTGGAAACATACAATATTTAGGCTTTAATTGTGCTATTTTTCAGCTGCACCAAATCGGGCCATCTGTCCAAAGTCTCAACTAGGTTTGTTTTTCTACATATATTGAAACGCATTTTTTTAAATTATTTTTTCTTATTATTTCTAAGTAAAAAGTTCAGAAATATTTGCATATATCCAAACAGGAATAACCCAACATCCAATTAACAATAAAATATGCATCAAATAGGAAATATCAATATTGATCTGCCAAATACCATGCCAATTTACTCTCACAGTACGTGTCCTTGTCTTCCAATCAACTGTTTTCCTTTGACAAAGAGGACAAGAAAAGTGATCAAATGAAATATAAATGAATGTTGTTTGTAAAGAAGAAATGTATATACTGGTGGCAAATACTTCAGGACAGATTTCCCTGCAACTTTCCATTTTTTGTTCTTCACTGAAAACAAAAAATAAAACAGATCCTGAAAATCTCATTTGAAAAAACTATCACAGATGGCAATGCTTATTTGTATACTCACTGGATAACGCTCACAATACCATACATTTGCATTTTATTTTCACTCAGAAATTGCCTCGTGGTCATTTTCATTCCAGTAGGCAGGCCTTTTCTAGAGCAAAGGGGGAGATAGTGGCAAGAGGACACAAACAGTGTAAAGATGTAATTGGCAGACCAGAATGATACCATTCCAGAAGATCCTCTGCAAAGACACATCTGCAGAGCAGAGAGGTTTGCAAGAAGACCCTGAAGAAGAGTGTCCTATGATGTAAGGCAGTTCAGGAGATGAAAGAGGTCAAAGAATGGACTTCCTCATTCTTTGGGTCTTTGTGCCCGTGTTCACAAAGGTGGCCTTTTACCTTGAGGAGCATGACCTTGTCAGAAAGAGCTAGGTTCCTGTAGCTCTGCCTGCTTACTCCTCTCTTGGACTCAAAATGTCATATCCCAATCAAGCAGCAATGCATTTGCACTGCCACAAGCAAATGTAATAGACGGTCTTCACATCCAGTGTCAGCTCTTCAAAAAATGCTTGAAATTACTTTTGGCCAGATATGTGTCCCCAAAAATGTGAGTAGTTCTACTGCTCAGATTGTTCTGCTCTTTCTTCCTTATGTTAGCATCACTTCACACTCCAGACACATTAATCCCAAAATATCTACACAGGGGCTTAAGAATTTCTTATATCTCCACTAGACACACAGATGAAATGTAGATGTTTTCAAATCCGACATCCTTTTCTGAGTTAATCACCTTAGCGTTTATAATCACTGAGTGGGTAGGGTAGGAATTTTTTGGCCATGGTTCATCTCCTCCCAAAGTAGAATTTTGTCAAATGATTGATGCCGTAAATGTGCCTATCAGTCTCCTGAAGACCATGGCATGACTGGATGAGATTATAGATGTCTGAAGTTAGGTGAGATGAATCCCACCCGCAGTGATGTATTAGATAAACAAATGCTATTGAAATACCCCAAAACATATTAAATTGATGACTGCTATAGTTTTATACCAAAAGTCTTCCCAAAGTGTCCTTTACTTTATGTGTTATTGTCAAAATGAAGTCATGAAGACCAGTAATGAACAGCTGGGAAAGTATGCATTACATAAAGGTGAAGAACATCTGGAGTGTTCTACAGAGGATTCAGTAGAGGTTTGATAGAGTTGAATGTAATTCAACGAGCTAGAATTGCTAAAAGCAAAATAAAAAAGGAGGGGAAAAAAGGAAATGTAAAAGAAAGCTGCCAAATTCCAGACTCTTCATTTATCCTGTGGTTGATCAACCCTGCAAACTTAGCTGTCTTTTGTTTAAGTTGCACTACAATCTGATATTTCTGTAACAGTAAGCTTAGTTATTAGAACTAATGAAGACCCAATGACTGAAATATGGATAAAAATTTTTATTCACATATAGACTTAAAATAACTAACTGAAAAGAATGCATAACATGTATGCTATGCATGACAAAATGTGTTTTTCTTCTTCAGATCCATGTTTTGAAATATCCATGCATATTTTGGAATAATCATTTGCACCAAAGGCTTATGGATTTTTTGTTTTGTTGAAGGATGTGTTTCTGGGGAAAACTGGTAGAAATATTCATCCATTTGGGGGCACACTGAAATATACTATAAGCATTATCTATTTGCTTTATTTTCATTTATGACTTGGGAACAAATACTGAATAGTAGCTAAAAATTCTTCATGACAAGTACAATAACCAGGGTTCAAAGTCACACTTTTCAAGAAAATACCTACTGTATGATATATATTTATTAATAGCGTTCCTATCACATGAATACTTTAAGGTGAGCCAGTAGGGGTATTATGATATTGTAAAATTTTAATCCTAATAAATGTGCCTATGGTAATAAAATACATGTAAGTTATTGCTTTTATGAGTTTGAATTTGATTTATGTTATGTTGTAACCCCTTACCAAGGAGCATGTCTCACTGTACCTCAGAAATTTGTACATTGCAGACTGCTATATTTCTTTTCGCCATTCTAAACATAACAAACAGTTGAATTCTCATGTAGAATTGTTAGAAAAACTAACATTGAAATAGAATGGCATACCAAGCGTTAGATGGATTTGCCTTTTCATTGGAACAGTTGCTCACATTTAATTTCTTAACCACTACATATTTTAAATACTTTCAGATCCTCAACAGGCTATCAGAATGATACGTAATGCAGATAGGAAGAAAAACACACCTTCTTTATAATTTCCTCTCAGCGTCTGTTTACAATAGCGCATGGTAATTATTTGTGACCAATGCGTACACAGCATGACACCTCAGAGACCACATATAGATTGCAAAACAAGAAATATTGTTTTGTTACTTCAAGTAGCTTCATTCAGAAGGAAATAGAGGTAGGAGTCTGTCAAGCTATGTCATCTGTGAGCCAGCATTCATTCCCCACTTGCCTTGAAAATACAGCTTAACTAATACTGAAAAGAAATGGAAGTAAAGGATTCATCCTACCAATAGTTCACATTTAGTACTTAGGCACATAATCTAACAAGGTGTCAAGATTTCTGCAAGAAGGAGACACAGGATCACAGGGGAATTTAACCCATTCCAAGATAACCTGAGATGGGCAGGACAAATTGCATTTGGAAGACACCTGTTTCCCTTTTTCTGCATTCATGTCAGACAGGAGCCGGGTGATTAACTCTGAGGATGCAGCTAACTTTCAGAAAGCTGAAGGCAGAGGTGAGGAACCTTGAATGTTCCTAATTTCCATGTACTTACCCATGGAAGGAAGACTGTCTTCTCCAGCAGAAGATTCAGATTAGGATCCTCACTATGTTCTCTGAATGGCCTTTCAGAGTAGCCTATGTCTCTTCACTGATTATTCCAAGTCTGAAAGGTTACATACTTTGATGCTGTTTGACAAATGGTAGCATTTTTTAAGATAAGAAAGATTGGCACATTCTTGGGACATCCACAAGCCAGCAGCAACTAATTTCAGGGAAGAAAAACACTGTTCTGGAAATGATAGAATGATAAAGTTCCATTGCTGATTTTCAGCATTGTCAAAGGCTCCTTAGCAGTACTAAAAATACACTCAGTTGGGTGCAAACTGCATTTTTTAACTGTTCAATCTTTTGATTACCACATGCAAACAGTACCTGTAAGACTGGAAAATCAAATCATGATGCTTATATGGATTTTTCCAGAGCAGAATTTTCCCAGCTAATAGAGCTACATGTGCCTACAACCTGAATATTTATTGTGTGATGTAGCTTTGCTATCTTCACTGGTCTAAAACAAGGAAATCTACTCTATCACTGTATCACTGAACTCACAAAGATTCTCCAGACCAGAGCAGGCTAGATTTAAACAACTATGTAGGCAATCTGTTTTTCTAATGTGAACTCTTAATACTGTACATGTTTAAACAATTGCTGTTGAATTAAATGTCACAGACCTTCTCACCAACTTCTCCCACATTCCTTATGCTCCGCAATGGAGTTAGGTAGACAAGAGGTATCACCACATCCACTCAGCTTACTGCCTTGTTTCAATAGGGACGAGTAAAGCTAAGGTGTTCAAGGGAAAGACCCAACACTAGTGTTTGGCTGACACCTTACCTTACAGGCAGACTAAATCCTAGCAGAAATCCTAGGAATACATAGGCCCAAAGAATGAAATAAAACATCACAACAAAAATTATGTAATGTAAGTTCTTTAATCTTTGGATCAGAGCATTTTCTTCTCCCTGTTTCAAAGGTTGTTTTAAATTCCTTCTTTGATTTATTCATTACCCTTCTATTATTTGGTCAATAAATGTGCTCTTATAAACACAGAGCATTTCTGCTCTCTGCAGCCTTAGCCATCAGCAGCAGTTGCCTACACTAGGTACAATAAAATATTTTTGCTTCAGGGAACTTCCAGTGCATTTTTCTCTATGGCTTGGTAAATAGTTGCAACCCAGGTATCTCTCTCCTACCTTTCATTTTTTTTTCCTAGAATATCAGTATTTATAGTCCAGACCTGTGAAGAATCCCAGATATCAGGTATAAGTGTTGTTTCAGATTTAAGTCATGAACTTCCCTTTTTTAAGATCAGTTAGTTATATTATCTAGCAAGTACTACAGCTCTAAACCTAGAGGCGCAGTACCAATATCTCCAGAGGTATATATTGACTATACCTTGAGAGAAAGCCACTACCATGTTTGCACATTTTCTTTTTTATTCTGCTCAACATCTATTCATGTGCTGTTATAATTCTTTAAATGAGACATACAAACTATTAAAAACATAATCAAGACACAAATACCATTGCATGCTGTTAAAGTGTTAATCTTGCTACATGAGCAAACAAAAGCAGAGTTTGCACCTCTGTGCAGTATACTTAATTGTACAACAGTAACCTGGATCCCTCCACCATCATGAAAAATGAGAACTTTTAAGGGCTATCGATCGTCAAAAATTTTCTCCTTATGCCAGCACATTTATATCCTGCACAGGTGTTTTCTAATTATCATGCACTGATAAAATTCACAATATTCAGTGATCACAGTCTATTTCTCTTCGTTGTGATGGTGATGCAGTGCTTATAGCACGGGAAACCAAGACAGGTCAGAACACTTCTCAGATGCTCTTAGGTGTGCAATATTTTACATCTCATTCAGCTAGCTACATTGTTTTGTGCTCTACAGGACATCTTCTCTGTTCTCTTTCCCACACTCGAGATATCCCTCCTGATCCAGAAGCCCTCTGTGGGTGTGTTTTATCTTCATTAAATATATCATGTATGGTTAATTCAATACAAACCTCACATATTTTTATTTAGTCAAAATCAAAATATTTGGATCCTACAAACATTAAAATGCATCCACTTATCGTGTTGAGCATCTTGCTGAACACTCAGCATCCTGCTGAGTGAAGTCCTGGTGCTGCTTGCTTTTGGTTTTCCTACATGGTTCACATGATGAATCATGGAGGCCTTGGCAGAAGAGAAGAGCAGAATCTAGTTCTTCACCCACTTGAAGTGGTTGCTCCCTTTGTTTACGGTCATCCTCCAAAAATCAGTAAAGCACTACTTGATTTGAATAAGGACATTGGAATCCCATACTGTGTTACTAGTGAGCTTTCTTTCAAGGTGCTGTAAAGAGAACATGGCAAACAGTTCTCATCTTTCACTATGTTTTGTTTAATGTGCTGTTCTAACAACTTTCACTCATGTATCCATTTCCCCTCCTTATCATCACAGGAAGGACTTATGCAGACCTTCCAAGTTAAAAACTTTATTTTTCCAGCGCAAAAGTTCAGAAAACCTTCAATGATAACTGTCCCATGTTTATTGCTTCTGTGATCACCAAAGATTGTTTTGCTATCCAAGTCCAATGGATAGCAAAAGAACTGAGGGATACCTACCACTTGATACTATGAGTAGCTTTTATTGTCAATCCTGCGTATACTCCTCAGGTAACAGGACTAGCGTCAGATGAAGCCCCACCTATTTGCCCATCTATATGCCCACAGGCACCGTATACTTTCATTTCAGAGACCTTTCAGTAAGCCTACTCAATAAAATTTCAGTCCATTCCAAGTTTATAAGGGTTCAATCAGGCAGATGTTAATCAGTGAACTATGCATTAAAAAAGCGAGCAGCCGTTTCCACCGTCTCCAAGATACTTGCCATAGAATCTATTATTCCAGTACCACAATTGAAAAAGGGCTTAGGTTTCAATTGAATCTCTTTTGCAGTCTCAAAGAAATTAGGGCTCCTCTAGGCTGATACTTACTCTAATGAGCCTGAATACTGTGAAACTCTCCTTTTCCACCCCCAAAAAAAGCTTCTCTGACCATAAACAAGACTGTATCTCTGGAGGATTTCCTATGCTCTATTGATCTAAAGGTATGCTTTATAGTCTCTGAAGAATGGTATTTGTCTTTATATCAAGTTCAGAACCAGTAAAATTGCCCCAGACAATTTTACTAAGCTGATAGAGAAGGGAACTGCTCATTTTAGGAAGAGAGAAAGACCTTTGCTTTGTTGTTCAGTTAATCGGAGGTTTTTTATTTATTTCCTGTGAAATTGTCTTTTCTTCAGAAATCAAAAAGAATTTCAGACTGACAGAGAGCTGATTTGACTTCTGGCATGTTTAAACCAAGAGAATCCAAGGAGATCTTTCTATATAGGTTTTTTCATTTTATTAAAAAACAAAAAAAAAAAAAACAAAACAAACAAAAAAAATCCCACCTTTTACTTTTGATACCTAATCTATCTCCCATCAATTGCAGTGGAAAACATGTAATGAACTTGAAATTTGAGGAAAGCCACATTCCTGGTGAGGGTTTCCAAACAATTTTGATTTCTGAAGACTTGCATACCTTTTAGAGGCAGACAAGTAAATTCTGGAGTTACACACCACCCGTATGCATAAGCATAGAAATCCAAGTTGATGGGAATTTATCTATGTGTGCTAAGCAGAATCCATAAAATTACAAGAGTGATGCTTCAAAAAATATGCAGTTGAAATTAGTCAGGTAAAGGAACAGAACAGAGAAAGAAGGAATGGAATGTGAAGAAGAGAGCACAGAGGAAGACAATAGCAGCCAGGGGAACATATGATTCAATCTAAGATTTTCTCTCACTGTTTCAGTGAATGTGATAGAGGTATTGACAGATATTACTAAGATATTCGAAACAAATGGAAAGGAACTGCATGTGAAGTCTTAGCTTGCCTAAGTTTATTGTAGTTATTTTATTTGCTGAAAGGTTGAAAGTACACTCAAGATGTTGCTTAACTGAAGGAGGTAACAAATGGGGCAGAACTCCAAACACACCAGGAAGAGACTGGAAAACTCACACATGTATATGCAATCCAGGAATTTGATGGATGTTAATGTCACTATCTGAAAGATATGTATTGATCTTCTATTGAGGATGAACTGATATTATTCCACTATGGACTAAATTACTGGAGAATACAGTTAAAAGGCAAAAATATACAAAAGAAGAAAAGAAATATTCAAAGAATATACAAAAGAAGAAAAGAAAAATTCACTGGGAATGGGGGCAACTGGATAAAGAAAAGACAAGTAGAAGAATAGTCCTCATTGAAACCGTACTTTACCATTATATTGCAGTGACCATCATAAAAATTAAGGAACAAAGAAATTTCATTTACAACATAGAAATTATCCTTTACTTTCTCCACAGTCCCCCTGTGGCTGACAGGACTTCTTGTAGGGATAGAGAAGAGCTGATGGCACTAAATTCATGAATTAAATTTATTCAAAATACGATTGGCTTTCTGAAATGTCTAAAGTGAAAAAATCCAAGATGTTTCTTTCATATAGACTTTTCGAACTTATTTATAAAAAAAATATATTTTTTTAAATAATATGGTTCATTTTTTAAGGTTTGTAAAAGACTTGGAGATTGATTTCTGTTTGGTTTTTTTGTTTGTTTTTCTTTTTTAAAGCTGCTTTAAAAAAGGTGTTCCAGCCATGACTAGTTGTCCTGGGTTCAGCAGTAGCAGTCATTTTTCTCCTTCTTAGTAGCTGGTGCAGTGCTGTGGTTTTGGCTTTCAGCC
>JANRGW010028042.1:0-15492 GCA_024733675.1 Psilopsiagon aymara
CCAGTATCTGAAGGGGGCCTATAGGGATGCTGGGGAGGGACTCTTCATTAGGGACTGTAGTGATAGGACAAGGGGTATTGGGTTAAAACTTAAACAGAGGAAGTTTAGATTGGATATGAGGAAGAAATTCTTTCCTGTGGGGGTGGTGAGGCACTGGAATGGGTTGCCCAGGGAAGCTGTGAATGTTCCATCGCTGGTGGTGTTCAGGGCCAGGTTGGACATAGCCTTGGGTGGCATGGTTTAGTGTGAGGATTCCCAGCCCATGGCAGGGGTGTTGGAACTGGATGATCTTAAGGTCCTTTCCAACCCAAACTATTCTATGATTTTACTGCTGTCTACCAAAGTACTGAAGATGTCACTATGGCTGAACTATTTATGGCTATGTGAAATGAGGGGAGGAGGTGAAAAATAGCTTTTAGAGAATGGCAGTTATTTTGGTTTAAGACACAGGAAACTCAGATGTGGCTTTCTTCAGTGAAATGAGTAGAAAATAGACTTAAATGCAATCTCTGAAGCAGTTGACCTAAAAACCAGGAACACACGTGTTAATGACAAGTTGAAAGGGTTGTCCCTGGCGAACACCGCCTGTGACCATCCACAATTGGATTTAACTTCATTCACTGATTGTGCCATCGCTGGAGATCCTTAGAACGAGTAAGTGCTTAGAAGGACTATGAACAGGCTAACCTCTACAGGTTCCATTTTCTCTGCCTCTGTGATGGAGCATCGATTATCTGCGGTTTGGAAAGTCCATGTAAAACACTCTTTCAGTAACTTGCTGCTGGTAGTACCATATTTACTCTCTTCAGCCATGTTCTTTATTTTCCTAAGGATATGAACAGGATCCAGAAATCCTGTGAGCTGGACCTGTTCCATTAAGGACCATTTTTCCAAGTCTGGAAACAATAAACGCTGTAGTAAGGGAAGGAGTTTCAAATCAGCTCAGGCAGATGAGCTCTCCTGGCACTGGTGCAGCCACGTAAAATGCCACTGGATAAAACTCTAATCCAGAGTAAGGTGTAAAGCCATTTATCTCAGGCAAGGATGTCAGCTGCCTTTTTGTTTCCTGAAAGAGAACTGTGAGTAATCTTGAGGTTTCCATCTCATGAGAGTGTCACGAGTGGATTTAGTGAGATTTTGTAAAGCAGTCCGTGTGTACGAAGGTATAAAAATACACGTTTTTCATGTTGAGCTTGCTGAATGTAAACCCGCCCTTATCTGGTTAGCTACACAAATCACAGTCTAAAACAGAGTGTATGCTTTACATCAACATATGCATGTGTGTGTACTCTGAACTCTTTAAAACATACGAATTACCTCAATTTGGTGGTCAATAAATTCTTAAGGGACAAAGAACCCTCCTGAATTTCCAGACCAAACATGATCCATTCCTGTAACACAAGGTGAGCCATATCCCAGCTGATGTAAAATGGTGTAATCTCAATGAAGCAAAAAGAGCAGTTAAGGTCAGAATCAGCAGAGAATACAGCCTGTTTAAGAAGCAAGTTTCAGAAATAAACCATTTATTTTTGTGTTAGTGTATTTATTGTGGCAGGATATTTTCAGGAAGCAGAAATGAGCAGCTCCCAAACTTGCTAAAAATATAGAAAAGACTTGGGTGCTGCGAAAAGGTGTTATTTTTACTGTATGTGGTTTATTACTTGCATAATTGCATAAAATAGAAAGCAGTTCATGATAATGGCATTGTTCATACTTCTGTAATTAAGATTGTATCAGTATTAAAAGCGCATAATGCCCAGTTAGAAAAATGCACGCAATTCTAACATGAATTCCCTGGGAAGTAGGTCTTTAGCCAATTTTTATGGGAAAAACACTGCTTTGGTTGGTTATCAGGTAGAGGAGTCCAAAGAAAATGATTCTGGGCTCCAATGTGGCATCAGGTGTTTTGCATTCCTCACATAATTAAAGCCTAATGTGGAAGTGATGCCTTAACAGACTTAGCAGACTAGCAGAATTGCAAATATTAGACTGACTTAGTATGTTCCACTTTTACAATGTATTAATTGCTGTAAATATGCAAAGGTATGCAATTAAAAGAGCAAATGAGTATTTCTAATTAGGATGGAATGGTAGCACATTTCATCAAAGTAGGACACAGTGTGCTACTTAGCTGTGTATATGTTTTTGCCAATTAGTCAACAAGGAACAATTGAGCCTTATATAATTGGAAAACAAGCACTGAAGCACTGAAGTCCAAAACCAACATTTATATTACCCTGTAACACAACAGGGTACTTTTGACCCTCTTTGCATCTCGGGAGAGGGATAATTCATTGACAGAAACCTGTGCCTCTGTGTTGGAATGTGTCTTCCTCCTCACCGTCTGAACTGGAATGTGCTGAAGGGACTGCAAAGATGAGGGGAGGGTCCTACTTACAGTTAGGAAGAGCAATGCATGTGGGATAGGAAAACCAGGTCCTCAAGCAGCCCAGAGGCAGAGCTGCTTTCTAGCCCGTTGCATTTGTTCATTCAGATGTGTCTTTCAGCATGTTGAGCACTGTGGCAAGTGTCCACAGTATGTCGCAGTGTAGCACTGAGAATTGGAGCCTGGCTTTCCTGGCAGTCCCAGCTGTGTGTTACGACTAGCTTATTCTCAGTTCAGAATACCACACAAATGTGTTACCAGCACTTTCCTGGAAAGCATTTAGAAACAGGTCTAAGCTGGAAATGTAATGGAAATACAACTCTTGGCTAAAAACCATCTTGATCTGCTCTCCTCTACAGAGTTGCATCTTTGTGGATGCACGTGTGGGAGAGGGGCAATTCCATAAGGCAGCCATGTGTGGGATGTGCCAATGCTGCACGACCTCTTGGACCATGTTAAGTGACCTGCCTCATGCTACCTGAGGGCGAGGTAGCATGAGTGTCATGCCAGACACAGACATCAAATTTGTATGCTGAACCCCACACAGTGGGGAAGTAAAACAATCTTCTGTGTAGTCGAGAATATCACAGTGAATACTCCATGTTTTGGACAAGGGGGCACTCAGAGCAAGTGGAGTTTCTTAGTTGACACTAAGCAGCACATACACTCCCAGGGGAAGATTTGTGTTTGGTTATTGAGCAAATGAAATACTTTGAATTTTCAAGACTAGACCTGCTGTGGTTTTCTCAGGGGAGGGGAATAGTCTTGAAAGGGGAATGACTTCTGGTTTTGTTCTCTAAGAGAAGCTGTATGGAGAAAGAATACTACTAATATAAATTGGAATAACAAATACATCAGTCAAGATGTCAGTTCAGACTGATGTGGGGTTTTCAGGACAGAGTTTAGCCTGCATGTCATGGGGAGATAAAAATCTGAAACTGCTTTGAAAAGCCCTTGAAGGGGCAGCAGAGCTTGAGAAGGATGAGGAGAGGAAAGGTGGAGCATGCAGCAAAGACCCCAACCCAAGCGCTCATGGGAGTGAGCATGGGAATGTGCTTAATTTTTGTAATGCTTTTCTGGGTTTGGAGCTGCTCTTCCCTTGCTTTTGGACAAAGTTTCCTTGCATTTGTGCGAGTTTGGGGTCTGTGTTATGTATTCAGTAAGTCTAGGGGGTTCAATGGGGGGAAGGAAAAGGCATTTCTCCTTTTAGTAATAAGACAAAGGCACTTACAAGCTGTACTTGAAGAACTGACTGACAGCCTCTGTGACGGACAAAATAGAACATTCTAGCTTTGCAAAATGAAATAATGTAATTCATGCTGTATTGGTCAGAATCCTGCCCTGAGCCATGACCCCTCACAGATATTCTTCCCATAACCTCCTGGAATATTCCCAGAGCCTCTTTCATGGTGAAAGGTAGCTTGCTTAGTTCTTCTCCTATGCTCAGAAGGCACTGGCCTGTAGCTATAAATAATTACTGACTACTCACACTGCCTGGCACAAAGTTCGGATCTGAACTTTCATTCAGACACCTCTGTGCCTGTTCATGTTTCCTGTACGTGGTAAAAGTTGTATTTTCTACATCCACCCCATTTGCTCCAAGTTAAAGTGAGTCTGTAGTCTGGTTGAGACGCTCAGTCGGGGAATTAAGAAGGGGGATTTTTGCTGGTGTTTATCTATTTATTTATTTATTTCATTATTTATTCCTCCTTTTCCTGAGGTTAGTTTTTAAAACATTTCTTTTCCCAGAACAAAGAAGGATGTTAGGCACCCTACTCCAGGTCACCAGCATGTCTTCAACTCCCTTGTGCTCCACTGTAAATCACAACCAAAGGATTAAGGTCTGCCCCACAACTGCCTTTCACAGCTTTCTTCAGGAATGAGGGATGTCCCTTGACACTGAGGTAAGGGAGTGGTGTGGATGAGCAGATGAAGGTGGGGAACACCTACAGGTCTGTCTGCCCTGGAAGCTGCCCCAAGGTGGGACATTGCCCTTCATGCTGTCTTTGCAGGAGATCAAGTGTATGGTGGCTCAGCCATTAAGGATCCTCTTTGCTGGGCTTAGCTAGAAGGGATCCTCCAGGCACTCCTCCACCAAGGGTGCACTAACCAATTGTTAGTAGCTTGTAAGCTTTTACACAAACCCAAGGTACTGCACCTCTGTTTCTGTTAAGAAAGGACTTATTACATATAGTAATGGCAACAAATGCCTCTTGCGTCCTGGCTAGGTCTGATATCTTGATAGCTGTACCCACAGATGATGCTTCACTGGGGCAGACCATCTTCTCCAGCTTTCAACAAACTTCAAAGAACTTTGCAGCTGGTAATTTGCAAGTCATTATTTTGGCAGACCTCCTACTCAAAATGCTCTGCATCACTCAAGCTTGCCAGATACTGAGCTTCATATTTTGAATGAGGGTAACTTTCCTGATGTATTGAAGGTGTTCAGTACTTTCATTTGACCTTAGCTTTAACTTACTCATACTTGTCGCTGGAAAGAAAGGTGATTAGGAAGATATATGGCACTCTATACTGATTGCAGACAGTGGATCTGCAGCACTGTCAGAGGGGGCAATTGCTGAGGGACCTGTTTTAAGTTTAGCACAGTTTGGATCTCAGGCTCACATCTCTATCAGCTCTACTTGACTATCTCCTAACACAATTTCAATATTTACTTCATGCAGAATAGACAACATCTGGGATTTATGTGGCTGCTCAGTGGAGTGAAAAAATAAAGAAGTGATTCTGGGGCTTTGCCTACAAAAGCTTTATCTTTCTGAGCAAAGCCAAATGGGTCTTGGCAGTAAAACATTAGAATTGAAATGGTATAAAGGCTCCTGTAAGTACTGAAAGAACTTGTATTTCTGCAGAATTTGGCATGGTAACATCCTTCATTCCCAGAACTCTCCCCATGTATTCAAAAATAATGAAGTGAAAATAAATTGGGTTTGTGGAGTACACTGTATGTGCCAGCAAGCTTGTTTGTGTGTGTCAGAGATAAATGTGTGTGTGCCTATGTTTATGTGGGGTACTTGTCTGCTAAGTGGTGTGTGATCCCCCTCCCTCCACAAATTCACATTGTCACTCTTTGCTGAGAACAAGAAAGCAATACTGTGTACTACCATTTCACCAATTTCACTCTTCTGCTGCTTTTCTTTCTTCCATGAATCCTGATTCTTTACCTAGGTAGGAAAAACTTATTAGCATTGGGCTATGCATGAGCCAGCTAATGTGTGTGAGGTAAAGTTGCTCAACACGAGTTCTTGCAAGAAGTCACAGCACCTTGCTGCTAACTCAGAGCGGCTGATACTATGAATTTCCAAATTCTACTATCTGCTCCATCTCCCATGTATATTGTATGTCAAACTTCAAGGTACCACATCTTAAGTCTTATCTGCTGCTTTTCCTTTTCAGTCCTATAAATTTTCCTAAGTAAATGTTGGCTTGTATGCTAAATGTTCTTCTACCTACATAGTAGTTTTTATATCCTATGTGTCTTTTTGGCATGATCCAAGGTCAGCTGTTCTGCTGGTATGCAATAAGTCAAACTGACCATTGCAATGTTGCCAATAAGGTGTATGCATTGTGTAGTTATCAGTAACTCGCTTGCTATCATAAAGCAAGTCCTGGACTTCATCTCATCAAATATTTGGATTTACTTTTCATGTCTGGAAATTCAGTCATGTATGGAAGTGCTACTGCATGTGCACAGAGCAACTTTGTTGTACATACACATTAGTAGTGATGTTTCCCAGGAGCAGCTGTGTATAAGCAAGACATGCATAGAGTAATGGTCAGTGAGCAGGAGACTTGGTCTTCCAGAAAAGCCTGCTTGGAGCATTTGGCTTGTGGTTCCATAGTGTGGGGGATCCCCAGCCTGGACTCTCTTTCAGAATGGCCTTTCCTTAAGGAAGACCTGCCACATCTAACAATGAGCTGATCACTGGGAGGTAATAAAATGTTCATTGCTGGGAGAAAAAGGGGAAAAAAGTAACTTATTGAGAAAAAGGTATAATCACAAAGGAAAATTACCTCTGCTCTGGAGTTTTCTATAAATGCATCATTGTACTTGGGATTTATCTAATATTTCTGCAATTGCTATACCACTTGTGTCTCATATCACATTGGCGTAATTCCATGTGTGCAGGTGCATATAATATAGAGGAATGGTTTTATTAATGTCAAAGGAAAATCAGAAGTCTAAAGCACTGGCATACATCAGTTTAATGTTGTCCCTTCTGCATAATCCTCTCTCCTGCTTTCCTATGATGTTGTTTGGTGTGGTTTTGGTTTGGTTTTGGACACCTTTCTCCCTAAGCACAGTGGTAAAATGTACCTCCCAACATGAATCTTGGTTTGTAAAGACTTTCATACTTGGATTTCAACATAAATTTAACCTTAAGGCAGTTGCAGGTTGTCACTCTGCCTAGTCTAGGTATATTATTTCTGTACCATTTTTGTGTGGTATTTACTCATACACAAATAAAGCACATATCTAGTGGATATTTTATTACTAATGTAACATTTACAACACTTTATTGTCAGCATATAGTAATGGTGCACATATAAAAAACATTTCAGCATAAATCACTCTAATCGTTCAGCCATCATGACCATCTTGTATAATGTTGCCATTTATCAATCAATATGTCAACATGTCTTGATGCATCAGATGTAAATTATCATCTAAGGTGTCTTTAACTCCTCAAAATGTCATCCATTGAACTGAGCTCATTCAAGTTCACCTTTTGACTTTTCCCCCTGAGATGCTCACTGTCCATCAAATATGTGAAGGAGGTCAGAGGTTAATGAATCTTAATTGGTCTTCATTATATGGTAATATAGCACCCGAGTGCCGAATTATGCCCTGGTACTGCAGGGCGATGTCATAATGTAAGGATGTAATGAACTAGTAGCCATGCATTATCATGCACTGTAACATTTCATGACTTGTTATGGTTCTCTGCATTGTCTTCAGTGAGGGATGAAGCTTGGTGCATACCAATGCTGTCAAATTTCTGTTCTGAGAAGTATTTAAAACACATTTGTAAGTATGAAGACTTCTGATTGATTGAATTGTGCTGTAAGTCAAGCCTGGCGCTATGTAATTTCTATTGTTACTGTAATCTGTGGTCTTTGTTGCCTGTGATGCTAGAAGACAAATTGTATTCTTTCACTGCAGGTAGGGAAAGGCAAGCTGGAAAAAAATCCTTCACTCCCAAATTTACTGTGTTAATTTGCCATGTATTAATTTCCACCTATCATTTGGGAGCAAACAAAGAATTGAAGTCATTCATTCGGTAATAAAAGAGTTTTATTCAGAATTGCAATTAGGCTATATTATTTCCAGTTTTCCTTTGGAAGATTGGAGGCCACGAGCAGAAAACGATTGCACTACTGTTTCATATGTCAGACAATGTGCTTATGTACTGGCTTTTAGCAAAAAATGCATGTAAGCTGCTACTGACCTTAGCAGGGCAATTCAGGATCAAAACATAGTGAAACAGCATTTGCTACATTTTCATTTTACTTACCAGTGTGTATATTTGTTTCCTTCCCAAAGTTTAATGCTCTGCATCAGGTGCCTTTTGCCAGTTCTTCAGCAGTTGCCATTTATAGAATCACTTTGTCGTCTTCTTTAGGAGCCAGGCACAGTGTCTGGTAGCTAGAAACCCTACTCTAGGAATGGGAATTGTAGTAGAGGGCTTGCAAACAGCTCTGTGCAGAGCTGTGCAAATAGCTGATAGGTTGGTTCACTAGCTTGGTTTGGTGTTTTGTTTGGGTTCTGGCCCTTTTTTTGGTTTATATTATTTTACCCATTCTGGAGCAAACTATTTTTTCTTAGTAAAAACAAATCCAGTGTGAACTTAGCTTACCTGATAGATTTTGTTGAATCAAAGTGGTTTGAATTTCTAAACCTTTTTGGTTTTTCTTGGTATTCTGTCATGTTTTGGAATGATTAAACCAGATTTGGTCAGACACAAAAAATCAAAACATTTCATTTTGAAAAGACTAAATGAGTGCTTCAGCACCTTAAAAAAGAAACATTTATTTTGCCCCAAAGTCTTTATGGACCTTGCCCCAGAAAGGCAACTTTCTGTGTGTAAATTATTCCCTTGTCACTTGTCCATTTATCGGGTCATTCATTTTTCATAATTTGTTCTTTTCACCTTTAGAGATTTTTTTATTACTTTTTTTAGGGGAAAACCCAACCATCTTCACTCCTAACATTATCTGTTAGGGTTAAATATTACTTAACAGTATGTGTTGTCATTTGCAAAACCAAAACAAATTCAGACCAAAAGATGACAAATGGTAGGGCCACTCTAAACATCACTGCAGAGAGAGATAACTGTAGTTTGGCTTGAGGCAGATTTTTCCTGGTATTGCAAATGGCAGCTAATTTAAAGTTGTTTCATAAATAAATGATTTTCAGTTAGCAAAAGAGCATTTTCATTTCTAAGCTGAAACTAGCAATTTTCTTGTGGACTTTCAGTTGTTATGAAAGGAAACCTAGTTATATGCTGTTGTCTGTACTGTCAGGTATCCTGCTTTGAATCCAATAACTGAGCTCAACAGCCTCAAAAGGGTATTAAACATCAATATCCTCTCCTCAGCAAGAACTAATCAGTTCCATCTCTCTAGCTTTTGGGATAAAATGAGGCTGCCTGGTTGTTGCAGGATTTGTAATATTTAAAGCTGCATTTTATATTCTCTGTTTTCATCTGCTTTTGTTTCCATCCCTCTTGATCACTTTATTTGCATAGGATGTGTGTACTGAATGTAATGCTACAAATTGGTTCAAGAAACCAACCTGCAGCATGTGTCTGCCTTAGGAAAGGCTCCAGTGATTTCACTCAAGAACAGAATCATGCATTTATCAATGACCATTGGGGAGACTCTTTGGACACAGCAGTGACCAAGTAGTCATCACCTCTCTGGAGGGGCTCATATCTCCTGGGAGCTTGGGCTGCAGCAAGGGCAGACATCTTTGGTATTCACAGTATTTTATATAGTCTGATGCTTAGGGATGGTATCAATGCAGATTTCTGCATTTCAGATTTCACTACATGAAAACTGTGTTTGATTTTCTTCTTCTGAGGTCTGTTCTGAATTAAATCCACCAACAAGCATTGCTGGATAGCCAGCCTTCCTTTTGCAATGTTCTTACAGCCTATAACACAGTTGGACCCTGGTCCTGATTAGGCTGTCACAGCACTCATGTAATGATGTGTCTATTTTTCATTGCATCATCTGATAACTTGATTCTGATAAATAATTACATGGAGAAAACAAAAACAAGCCCCCAAAATCTCCAGGCATATGAGGTGTATGAAAGCAAATCTCAATCCCTATTAATTTTTAGGCTGTTAAAACCAACTTTCTTATAGCATAACATGTTACCATTGTCCCTAAAATGTGATATATAATACAAATAACCAGTGGCAGCAGGGGATGTATTTGCTGTATGTTCAGGTAGGGTTCATCTGGTGGAGCTCTATCACATTCTGATTGATTTATGACAGTTCAATCAGAAGTACAGCACTCATGCGCGTGTGCTTCATGCTCAGAGGAGCACTACAGATTTCAGGAAACGCAATGAGCATTCCAGCAACAATCACAGTTCAGGCCAACAATATCTTCACTCTGGATATCAGTAGCAACATCTAATTATAAGGAAGAAAATGTCAATGCTTTCCCTTTATTACTAGCATTGTGGCTGCATTAAATCTGACTTTATTTGACATAGTCTACTCAAAATTATCTCCTACAGAAATGTGCTATCAGACAGCAAGAGTATATCTCTGTCAAAACAGCACATAGTAGCTGCTGTTAAGCAATTTTGCAAATATGGTACCTTCAGGCACATGTACTGTATTTCATTCTGCATTTACTGATATGATAGCCTTCAGTGTCAAGATAAAAAGATTATGGATGCAAATATGGCTATTCCTTTTCTTTCAGTTGATGGTATCTGATCACAGCCAGATACTACTTCACAGAGTGATGAGTTTAAATATATTTTACTCTTTTCTTAAGGAAGAAAATGGAAATTGACAGCAGAGTACTTAACCACTGAGATTCACATGCTCACTTTATGTATGTATGAAATGTAATTCAAGTAGCTGCAAACATTGACTAATCCAAGAATTCAAGCTTATTTGAGTTTTCTGTAGAGCAGTTTAGATTAGATCAAGTTGATGAGTTCTTTTGAGTTGTATATAGAGCGTCATAAAAGAGTAACTGACTTCATACCAAATGCAAGCTGGGCTCCTGCTTTCAGCACCACCAAAGAATGGAATCAGGATTTGCTTCTTCTCTCCGCAGACAGCAAACCTCCTCTTCAATTATCTGAAGAGCTTTGGCAGATTGTCTCAGCAGCAGAAAAAGTCTTATTATAGAGTCAGTCCTTGCATGTGGATTTTATTATTGTCATTTTCTAAATATGAGCTATTCTTCAGTTCTGCAGCCTGGAGGTGGCTTAAAAACTTGCTTGGGAAATTCAATCTGAAATTTGTCATAATATCCTGGAAAACTAGTTGGAATTTTAAAAACATAGTTAAAATTAGTCACTTCAGAATGATCTGTTATGCAGCTCAGCCCTGAGGAGCTCTGCTGATGTCCTGCACAGTCTGAGCTCAGCCTTCTGCTTCACCTAAACAAAGTGTGTCAGGGAAGAGCAGAGCCCCAGCTCTTTCTGCCCTCCTGCTTATGATAATGGAGAAAACAGACATTGTTGTGGAAAACGGTCAGTCATGAGCACAGTCTTTGTAATCTGAGCCCTTTTCCATTTTATCTACCCCAAAAACCTAGCTGCATTATTTTTTTATAGTTTATTACGTGAAAAACAGGCATAACAATGGAAGGAGTGCATGTGGTAGAGTCAGGAGTTAAATAAAGAGAACAATAAATGTTCCTGAGATTATGATGCTGGCAGAGGAGCTGGAGGCAGTTAAAAATCCTGCAGATCAGTTCAGTAACATGAAATTAATTGAAGGAAAAATGCATTCCGACCACAACAAAAGCTGAAAAGAAAACACTGAGACGGCCACAACAGGCGTGCCTTATACTGCTGGCACTTGTGAGTCCTGCCAGAGAACATTATAGACATGTGACAGCAGAGCATTTGAGTATAAAAGGAGCATAAAGTTGCCTTGGCATTCGCATCCGATTTAAAAGAAAAGCACTGCTTGGATATCTAGAAAATACGTATCTTCCAAATACTTCATATGGAGATTGTGGTGCTTATGCTGCTCTAATCAAGAGGACATTCATGGGAGAAACCAGTAAACAGCAGGCTTGAACAAAGGCTTTCCTGCCTCCCAAGTAGGAATTATTTGTAATCATAAGACATAAAGCATCCTTTGGAGTAAACCCCTGATCAGTGTCTTGCTGTCATGTGAGTTGTTTCATTGATTTCAGTGGAGCTATTAAGCATGTGCTTAAGTGCTTGGCTGGGTTGAACGATAAAGAGGGTATGTTATTTTTACAATGATACCTGACAAAAACTGCACTCATTTGCAACTTAACTCCCATTTCATAGTTCTGTCATTTAAGAAAACATTAATTCACTGAGAATAAGTGTGAAGTCATAGACCTAAACTGCACCAAAACAAAGAAGCATTGTTTTCCTTGCAGAGAGTTCAACAATGTGCAGTGACCTCCAACTTTAATTAAAGAGAAAAGCATATAGAAGAAAACAGTACAAAGATAGAGCTAGGACTAATAATTTAGTTCAGCATTAAAAGTCAGTAAATCAGTGTGCTTCACGAAAAGCAACTGTCAGTCCTGGCCAACAGCTTGAAAAGTATGCTGTGATGCGCTGAAGCATTAGGGAAAAAAAGGAAAGGGAAACTTTTCCTGACTCCTTAAAAGTGGGTGCACAGTTCATGTTCCTTTTAACTACCTGAGGGAATTCATTAATGAGGAAAAAAACCCCACAACAACAGCAACAACAAAAAACCCACCACAAAATCAAAGTCCACTTGGAAGTGGATCTGCTTTCCAGATCTCCAGCTGCTTTGGCTGTTTCTATCCAGGGCTGCCATCATTAGCTGCTGTTGATCCCACCCTGTGAGACAATCATACAGAGTCAAATAAAACTCAAGGTGCTGTAACCCTGTGTGGCATTCACATGAGCTGCTTTCCTGTGATTCATCCCGGGCAGGTTATTATCAGCAAGGAGCCACCTTTCCTTTTGCGTTAGCTGCAAACCTGCAGAATTTCCATTGGCAATGGGCTAATGGACTAAGGGGCTAATGGATTTCTCTGCTGCAGGGTTTCATGGTGTCTCTGCCCCTCCAGCTGCTTCTTTCATTATTGCACCTCAGTCCTGTTTAAAGATTCCTTTAGGGACTTCTTGCTTCCTCCCTATAGGGATGGAAAGGCTTAAGATGAGCAAAGGGCACTGTGAGTGTTTAATCTTGAACTTTGCTTATCAGATCTTTCTCAGGTGCTAGCCACAAAAAGCCATAGCAGTAGTACATCTTTCTTGAGATCATCTGCAAATGTTGCCTACTGCAGTTGAGGTTTTTCACCTTGAACAAACATGTAATTCAAGAAAGTGGTTGAGTGTGTGAATGTAGATTGCTATATAGACTTTTCTCCAATTTTCAGGAAAAATATCTATGGATTTTTAATCCCAAACTCACCTATGTATTTACATATTTGTTGTTGGAAACTCCTCTGATGTGTAGTGATGGTCAGGACATAGGAGTCTGCCTGGGGTGTCTAAAAGTCATGCAAATTCAAGAAAAGAGTACAAAGAGTTAGGAGTAACAATGGTTTAGTGTGAGATATCCCTGCTCATGGCCGGGGGGGTGGAACTGGATAATCTTAAGGTCCTTTCCAACCCTAACTATTCCATGATTCTATGAAAACCACTGCAGAATCAACGCAGTGTATTTTAAAGATCAGTTCATACTGGGTTGGAGCCTTGTTGTATCAGAGCTATCTGGTCCAGGCTAAACCAGGATGCAAGTTTGAAGAAATACTATCAAAAAGCATGATTGAAGCTTGAGCTTTTGCCTATTCTATTGCATTGCTTAGCTACAGATATGCATGATTTAAAATTTTATACAGTGAACTGGACTTTACAAGGAAGCTTAAAGTATGTCATTTTGGAAATGCAGATGGTTTGATTACAGAATAGTAGATGGAGAGACCGATTGAGAATTAGAGCAAGTAGCATCACTGTTGAGACTTGCTATACTCTTTGTTTTATTTACAATACAAGATAAATTTGTTTCATTTGAAAGTATCTCTCTCATACAAAGTACAGCAAATACCGTGGCTGAAATTGAATAGCCGGTAGAGTCCCTGGAGTATTTATTTGCCCTTTTAATCTATGTGTGTGGATTAGAGTTTACAAATTAAAATGCTGAAAAAATGTGCTTTATTCAGAAGAAATTTCTGAAATTAAAACACCAAACTGTGTTTTAATGCAAATTTCAGTTTTAGTTCCAAGTAATTTTATTGAAGCTTTACCACTGTGTCCTGGGTTCAGTGTTGACCAGCAGGTTAAGGATTCAAAATTGAGCTCACTGATTGTAGCTTCACTCCTCTTTTAGGCACAGTGATCTCAGAGAAAGTCTTCTCACTGTTAGTGTGACACCTGCAGTAGAACAACCACATTTCTTGTTGAAGAGTGTTTCATCTAAACTGTCATTTAGCGAGTAAAATCCGTTTACTAAGATACAGTAGACGGATGGTGAAATTGGCCTATTAAAGATGCTTTAACAAATGGTATAATGAAATTCTCTGCAGCTAAGTCACTAAACTAAATATGACTCAGAATAGGTAAAGTAAATAGTGACTAAGAGTAAAAGCACTTTATGGAAGATAATTATCATTTAAGTAAGGTACTTTGCAGATGTGAGGAATTTCTGCAATATACTTCTCTTTCTGCCAACATTAAAGGTAGTTTCCTCCTGGTAGTGACTCAGTGTGGAGCAATTTGTTTCATAACTTGAGAGTTTAAAGGATAGTTTGGAGGTTTGCTAAAATGTCCCAGACTCTTCATTTTTGTGATGCCCTGCAATAGGCTGTGTATTTATGAATGATATTCCCCTGAGTATTAACTAACAACCACAAGTCCCCCACATCTTCCAATGCCAGCTCCTGTGAACAGCAAATTTTCTTGCTGCCTGCATAATATTTTCATGTGCTGCAGGGAGCTATGCTTCACAGACAGATACTCTAGTGAAATTCTGACTAATAAGGTATATGATTTAAGGTCAGATTTCAGGTGCAGGTTGGAGCAATCTCTTGTTTTGATTGCATATAATAGTTGGATGAGTGTACTGGGTCTGGCAGAGTTGTAAATAAGTGTCTATGTTATAAATATTTATCTTTTCCCAATGTGTTGTATGATCTCATTAGCCTTGTAGCCACACTTTGGTAGCGCTTTTGGAAACATGGAGACCATTGTCAATCAGGTTTTGATTTCCAGAACCAAATTGACTCTGATCTCGCCACTTCCTTTCTCTCTGATATGTGTTCAGATCAGTGACTCTGAAATTATCCTCATATATTAGACTCCTTAATTTTATCTGTAGATAATAGTCAACTAAAGGTTCAGAGAAAGACTGTGTCTAGATTATACATGGTCAAGATCCAAAGCCTGGCCTAATCTGAAGCCAAATGAGGTAACATTGATGCCTCATGACCTGTTCTTCGAAGTCCTTTGAATTTGCTTCCTCCTGGGCAGAGGGACTGCCCCTGGACAAGCTTCCCCAGATGAGGTGGACACACATAAATGATTTGACCTGCTTAAGATGTGTTCTGAGATACGTGAGTCCTGAATCACTTTTTAAGTAGGTAACTCGGTGGATAAAGAGCTGGCTGGATGACCGCACGCAAAGAGTTGTGCTCAATGGCTCAATATCCAGCTGGAAACCAGCAATGAGTGGTGTCCCTCAGGGATCAGTGTTGGGACAGCTCTTGTTCAGTGTCTTTGTTGATGACATAGTGGGATTGAGCGCGCCCTCAGCAAGTTTGCCAACGACACCAAGCTGGGTGTTTCGGTCTATACACTGGAGGGAAGGAATGCCATCCAGAGGGACCTTGACATGCTTGTGAGGTGCGCTGATGCCAACCTGATGAAG
>JANRGW010028044.1:0-12457 GCA_024733675.1 Psilopsiagon aymara
TCTCCTTCCCATCCCTCCAGGAGCAGAGGGAAGAAAAAGGGGGAAGTGACTGAACAAACTGCGTGGCTGATTTATGGTTTAAACCACGACAAACTGAAAGACCTATGTTCTTTTAAAATTGCTTTTTGAAAAAGTACAGGAAAGAGAAGAAATCCATTTTGGACACCTATAAGGCAAAATGGGGCAGGCTGATGTAAAAACTGGTAGAGGGTCTGGGGAGCAAAACATTTAATTGAAATGGGAAAGCTAAGAGATGTAGGAGACTGGAGAAAGAATAAGCAAGTATGAAGGTGTGAAAGGACAGGAACAGGCTGTTGGATCAGCCAGTTGATGAGGCCTTGAATTTCAAATTCACTCATACTTTCTCAACTTAGGCAATGGCATAGGATGCTTTTCTTGAGAAAAAAAGAAGAAGAAAAAAGGACTGGAACAATAATATTGGTTTAGATAGGGCTCAGTTATGGGCATACAATCTAGTCTGGACAAAGATCAACACAATATATTATTGCTGTGAAGGAAGATTGTTGCTCAGCAGGATGCTCACAGAGTTTGACTTAGATATTCTAGTTCCAACCTATATGTTCTGAATAGACATCTATAGGACCATGTTTTCTTCCATTGACTAAATAAGGAACCCAGGAAAAAAAAGCTTTAACTTGTAAGAAAAAACATGGAAAAGGGAAAATTAAGTTACAATTTTTTGGTAGCTGTGTACCTCACTTCCCCCTCAGAGGTTCAGTTGTTCTCTCTTTCCTTCACTGCACTAGGGAGCAAGTGTGATATACCCTTATTTTTCGTGGCACAGCATGTGTTCCCTACTGAGTCAGTAGGTTAGAGACTAGCACATTCAAAAGATCAAAGTCCAGTTATTGCCAGTCACTTCCTTAACCAAATTTGCAGAGGAAATATAGCCTCTCTGCAGGATCTACTTTTCCTTTTCATACTACAACTTCATACTAAAACAGCTGCTGCAATGGTGTAGATCTGATGTAGACTACATAATAGAAACAGAAGTATTCTAAAAGTAAAGCTTTTAGGGTTTTTTTGCTTTAGAATTTTGCTAGCATTGTTGTTGACATATTAAATAATTTTCTCTCTCTGAATTTCCTTTTCTTTTAGAATGTGATTGAGAATTAGAAGAAAAAATTAGTACCTTTTTACACTGCCGGTACTTGGATTATTCAGTGTTTTTTGTATCTATTGTAATAGACAAAGATATATTACAGCTTAACTCATTTTAGAAAATGCAAGTGTAGGCAGATTCTTATTTTTAATTTAATGACTAGCTCAACATTTGGTATTTTAAAATGTTCTTGAGTAGTATGTATACTTAAAAAGAGCTTAGGGTGAAATGACATTTAAATTAAGTCCAGACATAGAGCTATTATGTTTTCTTTAAAATAATTTTTCATCTTAAAAACAAATGAAGAACTGTTCACTTAGAAATGACAAAAAATATTTTTCTGCTTTTATAAAATCTTTTCTGAGCCTGCACAGCCCTGTATATTTGTATTAGCTCCTGCTCGAAATTTGAGAAAATCAGCATTATTTCATGGTTGCAGAAACCCTCATAAATAATCCTCATCTTGTAAGTGACAGAACACTTTGAAGGAGAATTTTACAATCTCCTAACAATTTATAGATTTGAATGATGTCATATATTTGTGATCTGAAATATAAGCCCATTTGAATACTTCTGTTTGCTCTCAGAGAGATAAAAAGTGCATAAATATCCATCTGTGTCTTACCATTTATTTGTTCTGGATCTGCCACCATGCTCAGCACTACTTAAATTAACCAGTCCTGGCCTGGGTACTGGTAATACAGACTGAATGAAGATAAGATCCCCCATAGACTTTTCTTAGTTTAGGTGTACTGTAGGTGGACTTGTTGATGCTGAGCATTTCTATAGTAGCATCCACAAATCCACAATTCTTTATTCTGGAAGACTACAATTTGGCCTTTTGTGTTCCTATCTTCACCTCCTCTTGGCTGGCCTAGGGATATACAATGTATATGGTAGATTTTAACTTCAGTGAGCGTCCCCAGTGATACAATATTCCATACCATTGATTTTATTTCCTGCTATATTTCAGGGACTGACCATCCTGAACTTCTGCACTGCACATACTAGCTTGCTCCTGGGTCTCCTTTCTTCTTCCCACAAAAATACTTAGGACACTACATGAGGTCTAGAGGAGATCAAAGCTAACTGACAAGTACTGTGGCTCTAGTGAAAGCAGGGTGAACACAAACAGTCTTTGACATCGTGGAAGGAGGGCCATAGTTCTTTTTCAGGGGATCATCCACAAAAACAGTATAAAGCCTACCTTCTTTCCCAGCACTGACTTTACATAGATTTAAAAATCAAGAGCTAATATTTTAGAAAGAGAGCTTGGAGTCTTCAACATGTGTATAACATTGTGGTACAGATAAAGCATATCTTTATGGAACAGGTCTGGATTAATGTATTATCTCCTCAGAGTGTTAAAGCCAATCAACGTCATTCTGCTCAATCACAAGGTGCACTGCAGGTAGTAATTTCCAGCTAAGTTAAAGTAACTTAAAGAAAATAATAAAACAAACAAGGCACTCTTCCCATGGACAAAAGAATCAGAAAACAATCAGAAGTGCCTAGTTCTTTTTCCTACTACCCTCCCAAGAGAAGCTTCTAGTGATTACCTTGATCCGGAAATACCTCTGTAAAATAGACTATTTCTACCGTACTTTGCTCTTTGATAAATAAAAACTCAGAGAAAATCACAGAACTTGAATAATACTTTGGAAATATTTCCCAGAATCACCGTTTGCTTCTAAGAAACAATACATCAATGGCAAATACTCCTGAAGTCAATGGGAGATTCCAAAATAGCTTTCACACAGCCCAGGATCAAATCTGAAATCTGAAGTTTGGATTTGTCCTAAGGCATTACAATTCTCCTCAGTTAATTCCTCATGAGCACTAAAAAAAAGAAAGCAAGGTTGAGATTGAGAGTGGCAGGCAATTATACAGGAAATACCTTCTTTTTCTCTTCAAACTACATAAATTACTTGTCATCTGGCATACAGTTTTTCAAGTGTTATTTAATTAAAATGAATGAGAAACATTCAAGTTAAATTTAGCATAACAAATTATATTAGCCTCATGATACGATAAGGACATATATTACTATTTCCGACATTTTTTTCCTGTGGTTTTATTCTAATTTGTGACCATTATTCTTGTTCTTTGTATTAGGAAGGAAATATGTCTTATTGCTATTGAAATCCTTTGGTGATAAGAGAACATTTTTATATACATATTTTGTTATGATGTCTCTATAACTATGTTTCTCTGTGCTTTGTGAAGCACATGCATAGAAGGCGTTGTAAGACTTGTAACTTTGGAGAGGTTTTGAATATTTTAACTGGGCACAATTAAAATATGTGTGTATCTTCTCATTCTGGGAAAGTGTCATCTATATTTATCACAAGAATAAAGGAAGAAAGACATTATACATTTAAATTAATTTATCTCGATTAAAATCAGATTTTTATTCAAAAATGTAGGACATGCTTTTGCAAAATAATGATATAAATATTTTCATAGCTGAAGGGGTATTTTTTGTACACTTATTTTGGTCCCAGTAGATGAATATCAAAATTTCTTATTACACATATGAAAGTAATATGCATCTGCTTAAAAAAATAAAAACTTGTCAGATACAGAGTTTAAAGTAACCTCAATAGACATTTCTTGATTTTGAACTCTGGCACTCCAAATCAGTATTTCTATTTATTTATAATAAATGGGTTTTCTCAACTATGCTAATAAATGTAAATTAATTCCATTTCAGGTCATTTTCTTGACATTGGCAGTATGAAAAATGAATACACTAGGTTAGGAGGAAATGAAGAAGTAATAGAATGATGTATTTTAACTTCTCTATCTGAGAAAAGTTGATTGGATAGAGGAAAAATATTGCTGAAAATTCATCCGAGCTTTTAAAAGAGAAAAAAGTGATTACTTGATAATGAGTATGACAAAAAGGTTTGTTTTGCATTTAAATTTTACTTTTTAAGGCAATGTGAATTATATGGTAAGCAAACCCATGCCAAAAAACAGTAAATCATAGAATCATAAAATGGGTTGGAAGGAATCTGAAAGATCATCTAGTTTAGCACCCCATGCCATGGGCAGGGACACCTTCCATTAGACCAGGTTGCCCAAAGCCCTGTCCAACCTGGCCTTGAAGCCTTCCAGGGATGGGACATCCACAACTTCTCTCGGTAACCTGTGCCAGCATCTCATCATCCTCACAGTGAAGAACTTTTTTCCTAGTATCTAATCTAAATGTACTGCATGACATATTATATATAATATGTTGTACAAGTACAACTCACTAGTTATAAGATATGTCTTAATGTCTTCAAATGGCTTAAGATTTCTAGATGGGACACCAACAGGTGGGTGCTTTCCCTGACTAGGGTGCTAAGTTAGAAACACTCTTTACAGTGACTTTGAAGGTACCTTTCTTTCCTCACTGGGGAATATTGAGAATTTAGATGTTTAGTCCAGAAGACCTGTCTCAGCTTATGCCTCAGGTAAGCATTGCCTGTCCTGTGCCAGAAAAATATGGGAGTCAGGCAAAAATGTTTTGTCTATTCTGGAAGCCCAGAGCAACTGCTGTCCTTGAATTCTGAAAACATCCATAAAAGTTGTGCATCCTTAGCAAAAAGTTGCTGGGAAACAACCTATTGCATGAAACCTGTGCATGCCTGTCATTCCCTAGCATGTGGTAACATAGGAAAAACAGGTATCTTCAAGCACAACATTCAAAACAATGCAAATAGAAAACCAGGAATTTCATTCCTTTTTATAAAAAATGAAATGCCTTTAAACATCTAAATATGTGTGGATTAGCATATCTAAAATGGCACTTTGTTTGCTAACAAGTATCTGAGAGCTCAGAAATCAATACTTCAACCATATCCTGTGTTTTTAAGAATGATTCTAAATATTGATGTTAGACCCCTGTGGATGTTTTGTAAAATAATGCAGTTATTGAACTGTTTCTTATCTGAGGAAGGAATACATTTATGAAATTGATTTATTAAAGTTTTCTGATTTGTTTTTTTCATTTCCAAGTTACTAAAGTCTAAATTTAAAGCAAAGATGGTCAATTAAGAAGATAATCACTGCTGCTGTGGTTGACAGAAGACTTTTGATCATCCTCCTCAAAAATTCAGTTTCTCGCAGTTTTGTAAAGAACAGACAAAACAGAAAACATAGATTTGAAGTTGGAATTTTCCAAGCTCACACAGCTGAAGAGATAAATTAGAGACCTTAGGACTACATAGGATTTGTAAACAAGCTACATAGTCATTAGGACATGCTCTATTTTATATTGGATAAGTCACAGGAATTTCTAAACAACAGTATTGATCTTTTCTCGTTCTCTCTCTTTTTCTTTTTTTTTTTTTTCTTCATCAGAAGAAAATAAATTAGGGAACAAAATCTCCCCAGAGCAGCTGATCCTTTAGTAATCAGGAGAGTGATAAACTGTGCACAGCAAGAAAATACAGCATCCCAGATTCCTGTCATTAAAATTTCAAAATAAATGCTGAATATATAGAGATCATGGGCTTCCTTTTTTTGACATTACTGATTTTCTAAAACAATTAGCTCAATAAATTTCAGTATTTTCTGAATATTTTAACTAGAATGTTTGTGAAATTTAGAGCCATTTTGGAAACTATTCTCTTTCTGTGGCATTGTATTTATATCTGACATAAATCACAGAAGACAAATCTTTATAGCCAGACAAAGGACAGGTGTAGAAAACTAATGTGATGTTTGCTCAGAAAATATTCAGTAAACACAAGAACACTTTCTGCAGAAATCTCCAAATAATATTTCAATTTCTTTTCAACAAAGCTAAAACAGATGGCAGTGGTATTGTCAGTTGCAAACATTGTACCTAACATATAGTATTACTTCCCTGAATTAATCAAAAAATATAAAAAAATATAAACAAATTTAAACTGCAGTTAATAAGGTTCCTCAAAACTGATGTAACAGCTGTCAGGCCTGGAAAAGTTAACAAAATCTGTGTTACCACACTGGGTCTCATATCTAATAAAATTATCAGAAACAGACTCATGCTGCCCAGTCCTTTTCTTGATTACAAGACAGGACTCCTAATCAGCAAAACATCTTCTGCAGTATAATATTGCTCACAGTCACTATCCATGTCATCATAAGTAGGCAGTATAATTACATTAGCACAAAAGAAGACTTATTCTCTTGAAAGCTGTTCTGAAGGACCAGGTTTGCTTTCTGAACTAGACAGCCTCAGTGAGACCCAAACATTGCTTAAGGATGTTCCTTGCTGCATGAAACCCATGTGCTTAAGTATGCCTGTTGGGTCTGAATACTCTGCTCAGGAGACAGCTTTTTGAATTTGAAGTGTGCTTTTCAGAAGACACAGCAATACTGAAGATACACAGCTGCTCCCAAAACTTCTGAAAGAACAGTGCAGTTGTAGCTTGTGTCCTTATTATGATCTGAGACTTTACTAGGCAAACTGGTGGCATAAAAGTTCCACCTACACAGCCATAGCTAAATATTATTTTATCTTGCCCTATCACTATTATGTCTTAAATACTTGCTGTACTAATCATAATAGTTTATATGGAAAATGTTTTATGCTACAGGCAAGAATAGGAATAATTTTGTCAGGGGGAAATACTTTTTGAGATCAACATTTGGAAGAGGAACTTCTGCACTATACTTGACTTCTGTATGTGTTTTTAGCCCAGAACATTTTGTTTTCCATCATCCTGCTGCTGCTTATATTTATTATGTGCCCAGCCTTTCATTTTTGTCTTTTCTGTCACATCATACTCTATAGATGTATAATGCTATATGTAGTTGTGATTATCACCCACATATGCAAGTAATGTAAACATTTTATTATTGTTTTTTAATGTAGTAACATTTGCACCAGCTTTGAATCTTATGTACCACTTTCTTCTCCTTCAGAACCAAGCTGGCAATTCTCATCTTGAATAGCTTTAAAATTGCTCATAGCAATCAATGACAACTGAGGCATCACTAAAGAATTTCTTTTATCTCCAAGCTCCAATTTAGATCAGTCATTAAGCTTGAGTAAGCTTGAGCTGTCAGAACATTGTCCCTCATCACATGCTCTAAGCACAAAAAGTCAACTTCAAAATCAAATTTGTTCTGTCTCTTACTACATTTTGTAATGGCATAGTATGAACAATAAACTTTACTGAAATAGTACTGTCAATCTTTACAACTCAGATAACTACATGGGCTTTTTATCTAAGGAAGGCTGTTCTGCCTCAAATGTGATGCACACTAAATAATATCCTTATATTTCTTCTTTTATGCTGTTTGATCTTGTTAGTGATGTATACTATGTTGCTATGTAGTGCTTTTATTTATAAGCATACATTTTGTAAACGTGAAATAGAAGTATAAATTGAAATATGAGAAGGAAGACATCTAAGTATCTAAATTTCCTAAATATCAAATATGTAAAAATCCATAGATAGTCTTCTGCAGTGTCTCTATATAAGCAGTCTTTGTTTCAGACAAGATTCAGCCTTAAAAAAAAGTGCCAGTTTCAAAACTCTGCTTAGGCTATATTTCTGAATTTATAGTGGAGCCATTTTCAACTGTCTATTAAAATAAACTCTGTTAAATTTTTATTTCTTTATAATCATCTGAAATCTCCTTTATTGATAGAAGCTGAAAACAGAAATCTGTCCTGCATAGGTTGTTTGACTTTCTGATAGCAATCTGGTTTGATTAAGGCCTAGTTTGACAGAATTTCTTCCTGATGTCTGATCTAAATCTACCTTCTTCAGTTTAAAACCATCCCCCCTTTGTCCTACCAGTACGTCCTTGTAGAAAGATCCTCTCCATATTTCATGTAGGCCCCCATCAGGTACTGGAAGCCACTTTAAGGTCTCCCCTGAGCCTTCTCTTCTCCAGGCTGAAAAAGCCCAACTCTCTCATCATGTCTTCACAGAAGAAGCTCTCCAGAAAGAAAAACAGAAATTGTCACAAAACCTTTCCTCCCACCTTCTTATTTTTTTCAAGGCTCCTCTTCACTGCTTCATTCTTAGTTCCTCTACCCACAACCCTCTAAGCAGTGCAGAGGGGATGGGTAGTGGGACAAGGAGTGAGAGTTCTGGTTAGTATATAACAGCTCCTCCCTGCTGCTCCTTCCTCTTCACACTTCTCCACTGTTCTAGTGTAGGTCCTCTCCATGGTCCTTCAGGAAAAAATCTGCTCCAGTGTGGGCTCTCCATGAGCTGGTGTTCCTTCAGAAAATATCCAGCTGCTCCAATGGAGGTTCTCCATGGCCTGCATTGTAGATATCTTTACTGTGGTCCTCACCATCAGCTGCAGGGGAATCTGCTCCCAGTGCCTGAGTTCCAGCTCCCACTCATTTTTCTCTGACATGTTTTTTTTTAGCAGTTTTTCACTTTTTTCTCACTCACTTTTCTGCTTCTCCATCATTTTTGCCCTTTCTTCATTATGTTTTCACAGAGGCACATGCACTCCACAGTGTCCTGTGATGAGTTCATTTGAGCCAGATAGAACTATGTCTGGCACATGGTAATTCCCTTCCTCTTCTTACACAGGCCCTTGCAGCCCCCCTTGCTATCAAAACCTCATCACAGATACACAGTTTGTAAGCCCAAATCCTACATTTATGACTGGGCACTGTCTGACTCAGTTCTGTGATTCTACAAGGTAGAGCTGGTAGCAGGCATGGGAACAGCTCAATCAGGAGACTCTGTCTCCATCACAGCATCCTACTCCTAAAATTACAAGGATCATGAATAGGAGTGCCTGAAATGATCTTTTTGAATGTAACTTGTAGTCCTAGGACTTTTTTTCTGTGGGACAAGAGTTGTTCAAGGATCACTTGAAAAAGTTGACTTGAGTTTCCAGCTTTGTTATTTCTCAAGTTATGTTACTAGTTTTAAATATTTATCAAATTATTTCAATATTTTGAAAGAGTACATATTGAGGACCAAATCCTATTTTAATTACATGGACTTTTAACCTACAGCATGTTCAGAACTATTAATTTCAGCAATGCATGTGGAGTAAATTCTCAATGTGAAAAAGGGCAAAATATGGCGCAGTAAAATACATTAATCTCTGAAGAGAGAAAATAAAAAAGACTATTAAAGAATCTTCACTAAGGCAGTTTTCCACATTTTTTTTTTTTTTTAATGGAGCTGTCAGTTGCAACAAGTTTCATACTTTCTTAACAAGTGAAAATGAACATGGTATTAGATGTGAACATAACCAGACGCAGATATTTCTGATTATCTGCTATTCATCTGCAGTTGTATAAAGATGCATAAATAAAAAATGAGAGAACTGAAGACCTTTCTAGATGAATACATGCCATTATATAAGCACATAGAATACAAAACTGCAAAATATGATTGGCTCTTAACTATAATGTCTGTAACCTAGTCCCAGAGACTGAAGCGTTCATTCTTCAGATTTCAGTCATTCAGTTCTGACTCATAAGGACATATCTCCTTAGGAGGTGCAGTTTTTGATTGAGATGCAGTGGTGGGAACAAACTTTATAAGCAAAGCAAAAATGGGCTAGTAGAAAGAAATACCACCAGACTTTTTAAGAAAATGCAGTAATGGTGCTTGGCCACTCATAATGAAGAGCAAATATTTAATTGGCCTTGATATACATGGCATTCTTTAATTCAAGTGTACAGACATAACAAATACATATTTGTATGTATGAGACTGAATAAATTTATAGGTACTCATCTGTTAGACAGGCACCATTTTTAATGAGATGAACCTAACGCATGATTTTAAAATGCAGCCAATGATTTTAGGAAAACTGATTTGCAAAGAGGAAATAATGTACAGTAAATGCTGCTGGCTATTTTTGGTCTGTGACTCTCAATCATTAAATACTTTTTCAGATCATAGAGTTTTTCTGAGGACTGCCAAGACACTCTACTTTAATCAGAAATTCTACTTTAAGTATGGAAATTTTATACTTTCTAGCTAGGCTAGAAAAAGTGATTCATTTACTTAAAATAATATTTATTCAAAGAAAGAAAAGGAGGAAAATAAGGTGTTTATTTTTGCCCAGAGAGCAGAGAAATCCACAGTATATTCCAGACTTTGAAGTCTTTTTGGAAATAAGCAAGAGGAACTGATGGGTTATGAACTAGGGAATTTGAGCTGCTGAATGTATTCTGCTGTGAAATGGGAAAACTGGATTGGAACTGACCTGGGAAGCGTTAGGATTGATGTCTAGGAACTGACTAGCTAGGACAGTCATGTAAATGACAAAACACAAGGAAGAAGAGCTTAAGAAACCCGAGTCGCTCATTGCTTACTGAAATAGTTTAATGGAATTTAATTACAGATAGATCTGGATTTAGTAATAACTGCAAGCACAATTAAGTCATCCAAAATATTAATGGATCCCTGTTACTACTGCTAACGCTATCTCCTAAACTTGGAACATGTGAATCCCCATAGGCGGCCTGCTGATGCTTCTTTCCCAACCAATCCTTCTCCTTACTCTCCACACCAGAGAAATCAAATCAATGGTGCTACATAAACATACATGGTGAAAATAAACTTAAAATGACAAAACTATACCTAAAATGGCTTTGCTGGTTTACTGCATTTTCTGTCATGAGAACGTACTTGATTTTTTAAAAATCAGGCTTTTCTAAAAAATATTATCATGGTACATGACATATATTGACAGATACCTTATCACTGGTTATTAGAGGTGGATACTATGAAAGATATTTTAATTTTACCTTTTGCACAATGTCCTGGGTTCAGCAGTAGCAGCCATTTTTCTCCTTCTTAGTAGCTGGTGCAGTGCTGTGATTTTGACTTTAGTCTGTGAACAGTGCTGATAGCAATGATGTTTTTAGTTGTTGCCAAGCAATGTTTACTCCTACTTTCGTTCTCATTCTCTGCCAGTGAGGAGGGGCATGGGAAGCCAGGAGGAAGTAGAGACAGGACACCTGACCCAAACTAGCCAAAGGGGTATTCCATGCCACAGCACATCATGCCCAGTATATAAACTGGGGGGAGTTATCTGGAAGGCCCAGATTGCAGCTCGAGTCAGGCTGGGTATCTGTCGGTGGGTGGTGAGTGGTTGTATTCTCTTCAGTTGTTATTTCCCTTATTGTTATTATTGGTGGTAGCAGTAGTGGTTTTGTGTTATACCTTAGATACTGGGCTGTTCTTATCTCAACCTGTTCTTTCAATTCTCCTCCCCATCCCTCCGGGAGCGGGGGGAGGGAGAAGAGGAAGGAGTGAGCTAGTGGCTTAATGGTTCTTAGTTACCAGTCGGGCTTAAACCATGGCATACAAATATTAAAAGCACTTTTTAAAGATTCACAAAGGTGCAGAGAGCTCTTTTAACAGACTGGTTTATGTTTTTATTTGGCCAGATGCCTGGCATCTACTCTGGTTATTATCACAATCAGAGGATGACAATAGAATTTCTGTATAAAACGCCTTTATATTTTCTAACTAAAAGGCTAATCTTCATACAACAAGGCCTCCCCTGTAATACAGAGGAGTGTATTACAGAGGAGGAAACTTTAAATGTGGCATTCATTAAAATCTCTCAGGGACAAAGGAACAAATGAGTGTTTATTCCAGAATGACTCTGTCTATGTTCTTCTCCTAAGGAAACTTATGTTTTGCTGGTCTCATTTATAGGGATTTGTTATAAGAATTTTCAGGTCAGTAAAATTATACTCTACTATTAGAGACATAGCTTAGAAAGCACTCTGTCATGCTCAAACTTGTAGGTGATTAAGAGATGGGGAGCTGGAACTCCAGAGCTGTCATTCTAAAGCTTCTATGGTAACTCATAATGGCCATACTTAGCTTTTTCTACAGATCAGAATTTCATCAATATTTACTGTTTCCTAGACTCACACTCAAGTTAGCAGTCCTGTTCTGGCACATGGTAAGCATGTTGCCCTGAACCCAAAAGAAAAATGTCCCACTAAATTAACAAAACGCTTGAAGGTGCCTAGATCATCAAATCATTTCCTTATTCAAAAATATAATTTATTTTCTGAATCTTTGAAAACTGTCAATAGTGGAATAGAAATGACTAATATTAAATCAAAATGTTTGATTCTATATACAAACCAAATCAGGTACAAAGAGCTGACATTAACATTTAAGCACACCATAACTGTAATTCAAACTATGATTTCTGCATAGTAAAAGTATCAAAAATGCAATGGGAACAGTTTAATGTTGTCCTGGGTTCGGCAGTAGCAGTCGTTTTTCTCCTTCTTGGTATCTGGTGTGGAGCTGTGTTTTTTGACTTTCGGATTGGGAACAGTGTTGATAACACCAATGTTTTGGTTACTGCTTAGTACATTTTGGTCTGGCC
>JANRGW010028045.1:0-43189 GCA_024733675.1 Psilopsiagon aymara
TGGTTGAAGTCCCCCATGAGAACAAGGGCCTGCGAGCGTGAGGCTGTTCCTATCTGTCTATAGAGCTCTTCATCCACCGAGTCCTCTTGGTCAGGCGGTCTGTAACAGATCCCCACATTAATGTCTCCCATCTCTCTTCCCTTTAACCTTAACGCACAAATTCCCTATTGTCTGCTCACCTGTCCCCAGACAGAGTTCCGTACTCTCCAGCCTATCCCTAACATAAATAGCAACTCCCCCTCCCTACCTATAGGGCCTGTCTTTCGTAAAGAGCCTGTAACTTTCCATTCCAACACACCAGTCATAGGAGCCATCCCACCATGTTTCTCTAATTCCTATTGTATCATACCCCCATACCTCTAACTCCTCTTGTTTGTTCCCCATATCATGGCCATTTGTATAGAGACAACTGAGCTGAGCTCCAGTTGAAGCTGGCTCACCGGTTGGAGTAGCTGAAGTATCTCTACTGAAGTATTGCTCCGAATGCTTACTGTAGATGTTGGCAAGTGACTGGGTGTGTTGGGATGGAACAATGCCACCCTCCCCAACACATCTAATTTAAAGCATCCTTGACCAGTCTGGCAAGCCTCCTACCAAATCCACTCCTCTCCTTCTTTGTCAGACCAGCTGCACCAGCCCCCAGTAGACCTGGCCTACTAAATTTTGTCCCATGTTCTAAATACCCAAACCCCTTCTAACCATTTATTAACCTGGCCAATCCTCCTCGCCTTTTTAAGGTCCTCCCCTTTATCCTGAAGAATTGATGAAAAGACAGTCTGAGCTTCAGTGCCCCTAAGCACCTCTCCCAGAGCTCTGTAATCCTTCTTTATGTTCTCCAGGCTACTGCTCTCTATATCAGTAGCACCCACATGGACCTCTAGAAGTGGGTAATAATCTGTGGGAATTACTAGACCAGGCAGCCCCTCTGCAACATGTCTGATCCATGCCCTTGGAAGGCAACACACCTCCCTTGAAACTGGGTCAGGCCAACAGATGGGTGCCTCTCTTCCTTTCAAAGCCAAGATCACTACCACTATGATGCTTTGCTTTTTCCTGGCAGCAACAGTAACGATCTTTATTAGTGCATCAGCTGGTTGTTCATGTTGCGAGCATGTTTCCTCATTAGCCCTCTAGTGATGATACCTTTAGATTAATATTTCCTGAATATTTTTCTCTTGAATACCTAATGCCTGTCAGCCAGAGTCTGCTACCTCATAGTCTTCGGTCTTACTAAGATGCCATCCATGCTGGCAGTATTGGTCTGAGACAGAAAGACTTTGTCTTCTGAGAGCAAATGCAACTGTTAATAAAGATGCACTTTGAGTAAGCGCAGTAAGGATGTGTGCTGTGTGCAGTGTGCTTAATTAACAAAAGCCCCACCTAACTGACAGAACTGAATCTACCCCTCAGTTGCAGTGACAGAGCTGTGATTGTTAGAAGATTGCACTGCTGCAAACCTTGGATGCCCAACACTGTTGGCAGCAGCCTTCCCACAGAGAGATTCAGCACCAAGCTACAGGTGTGCCCTGGCTGCCAAACACGGGGCCATGTGGAGACAAGCTCTGCTTCATGCAGCTGTAAAAATGTCCTCTGTCCCACTGATTTTGTACCAACACAAGTTCTTATTTTCTTCTGCCAAGGAGCTTTTCAAGTATCATATCCACTGGGAGTGGGAAATGCAAAAGCCTCTTTAGCTATCAGAAACATTGGTTGAACTGCTTTGGATACCTATCAAAAAGACAATAAAAGCTGCCTAATTCATAAACTAAATAATAATGCTTTCCTGGACTAAGACTAATAGGTACATCATTACAGAAAACAGTGATCCCTTTTTCATTTTCTATTACAAAATGTTTAACCCTGAACTCTAAATTAAACAAATTTATCTCATAGTATGGAGGTTCACAAATACTATCCACATAGAGAGAGCAAAGTGTTTTGATTTGAATTTTTATATATATAAAAAGTGATAATTCCACAGAAAAAGATTGTATCAATGATGAAATATTAATTAGCAGGTAGTGACTTTTTGTATAAAGCAGCCCAGTGCAGAATTTTAACAGTATTTAACTCCAGTGGACTGGAAAAAGAAAAATCTAATTCTTGGAAATGTGATATATTGAGGATATGATATATTTTGGATTGAATGTGCTCTGAGCCCCTTTAGGTGTACTTCAGCCAAACAGAATTGATTTGCTTTAGACATATGTGTAAAATTATATAATGGCTGACCTTTGTAACAGAACTACATGGCTCATACTGAGGTGAATATTTCCCATTGATGATATATCTTTAAAAAAGAAAAGAGAGGGAAAAGGTAACCAGCTCACATCAGTCAGAGTAGCTGAACTGAGCCAAGAATGTGTCAGCTTGAATTTCCTTCTTGTCAGAAACACCCCACATTATCAGCAAAGAGGAAAACCTATTACTGTTACTTTTACATTTCTACTTGATATAAAAGAGAGAGAAAGAAAAAATCACTTATGATACACTCAGTTAAAAGTCTCCATCGGACCAGAAAGAATTTTCTTCATTTCATGAAGCACAAACACTTTTAAAGAGCTACATTCACTCTGCTGTTACTTGCATAGTCTTGTTCGAGGAAAACATTTGACAGCTGTTAGAAAGGAATACATCTGTGTGCTGCAAAGACCTATTCACAGGACTTCTTCCAGTGACAGTGGATACCTGATACTTGCTGGCCTGGTCTTATAAACTCTTACATATATCAGGCAGAGGTGCAGGGAACATTTGCTGCCGTAAAGCCTTTCCTTGCAGAACATATAACTCATGCTAGATGCTGCTGAAAGAGAAGGCCACACGCAACTACCAGTGTGCTGTGTAGCTGCTGCCATGGCAGGATGCAGGGACTGTGTGAGGCCCCTGTTAGGATTGAGATAAAGGCATGTTCTTCCAGGGTAATGATGGTGATGCAAAGGTTGCTTGGGGGCCAGCATTAGCAGGATTCTATTTTACAGACTTTACATTTGAGTTGCACCTACAGCTCCTCATTACAGATATCTGAGGGCCTGAGTGAATTCTTGGAGGTTTTAAAAGAGACTTGATATTCTAGTTTAAATAATGAAATGACCATCAGATTTTAGAAGTCAGAAACAGAGTCAATAACTGGACACCTAAAGGTTCTGACCTCACCTGTAATTCGTAAGTAACAATGTGGTAACTGGAGTTCTTTTATGAGGGGTTTCTCTATTTATTTATGGGTAGTCTTTCAGATCACTTTTGCTCTTGATCCAGATGTGTGATGGATCTGTGTGCTGCAAAAATCTGTAACTACCATTGTGTATAAGACTGATACTCCAGTCGTGACTGAGGCAGTGCTCCTAGGTGAGATGTGCAGTGCTTTTTTCTGCTTCACTGATAGACTATCTTTCTGCCTGCCACAAAGAACAGTGCTCTCTCACTCTCTTACAAAGTGCTTTATAAAGCAGAAAAACACACTTAGCAACAGAACTAAAGAACTCTTTCTTGTTTTTTAAAATCTGCATATGTATTTCTTATAAACTATGTGCTGATTTGCTTTGCAATGCGACATCAAATCTGAAGGTATGATAAACAACATGAAGGAATGGTAAGCTGAAATGCATATGGCAAGAGTAAAGAAATAGATGCTCAGTGTATTATGTGTGGGTATGCCCATCTCCCAAGGAGAGAAAAATTATTTCCTATGGGAGAATATTACTAATTCCTTCTGCAGATTTTATTCCCAGTATTATCACTATTTTTTGTTAGATAATATCCTCAGATATTTTAAAAAATATTTTGCTTAAGTCAACATACATACTGTACAGTTACAGCAAGGAAGATATAGAATAAGTTATGTAGGAAAAGTGGAAGGTGGATTATTTTAAGTGAGTGTAGTCCTTATGACCTCATTATCACAAAACAAATTCATGCATGTTGGCTATTTCCCCCAGATGTTGTCCACAAAACATGTGTGTAAAACACATATGTAAGAAATTTTTGAACTGGTCCTTATCATGAAACCTGTTGTGTTTTTCTAAAAGTATTCATCATCTGTGTACACACACAGAGAGATGTGTGTATATGCATAGCTATTTCTGTAGGGTAAAATAGAATTTGGTTCCAGGCACAAATCATGTGAAACACCAAATTCTCTTCTCAGTAGAAAAATGACCTTTTCACAAGTTAAATGTAACTCTTCAAATGACAGCTCATGGAATGAGAGGTAGCAGGCTTGAGAAACTTGCTGACAAATGCCACCCTTGTTCAATTTCAAAGATCTAGGGCAAAGGGCATGTTGCAAATTATTAGGTCAGGAAAAAATTGACATTTCAGACAGGCAGGCATTTAAGCTCCACAAAGGACTTCTTAGTGAAAATAATGTAATTACCATATTAGTTATATTCTTCAACTTTAATATGCAATAATTTCTGAAGTTGTTGTCTTTGGTTTTCAGCATACTATGCACAGGTTCTGAGTGCTATAGAATCCTCTTAATTGGAACAGCTTGGAAATCAGTTAACATCCTGGTGAAGAAAAGACATTGCTTACAACAATTCTGATAAAATTGCTCTCTGAATTTTTTCCTAGCGGAATTGATTTATTTTCTACCATGCTTAAGAATCTAGGACATTTATTGGCATGACAGCAAAGCAGAACCTCCAAAGTCACATGAAATTCTGCATTCTGTGCAATGAGGTGTTTATTTAAGTTAGAAATTTCTGTAAAGAGGGACCCAAATTTAGTATTTCATACTTACTTGATGTATTTAATCTGATCCAAATTGAATTTTCAAAAAAAAAAAAAAATATGGGTAAATAGTCTCTTTACTTTTAGGCTAACCATAAAGGCAGTTAGAATGTCTTCACATATTAGTATTTTTTTTAAATTTTTTGAGAAAAGTGAGTTTCTAACTGAAAAACAATTTCTACTTTTTCAAAGTGACTATATAGAGCAGTAATATAATATTGTCACATAATAATCATGCTGCTACACAGCACTGAGGGGTTTTTTGCAATCATTTTGTGGGTTGAAAAATAGAGGATTTGTTTATTGCTTGACTTTCTAGATAGTCTCTGTTTCTATCTACCATTATAAAACTGACATGATTTCCCAGGAACACACTGTTAGTCATTAACAATAATATTGGGCTATTTAGCAATTAAAGAAAAATAAAATGCACTGTGAATATAGTTAAAAAAACATTAGTACAAAATACAAATGTATCAAAAACACAGCTTCCATTCCAGAAATAGTGATCTTTATAATGTAAATTTCTGGAATGATGTAAGAGGTGAATAAAGTAAAAAGATGAAGGGACCTAAACCAGTATATTTTAACTCACAATGCTTGCGTACTTTGCTCACGGGGAGAGCTAGGGCAATCAGTTGGACAAATCTTGCTTAATACTATGTCTCTAGAAAGCACATGGCTTATGTAAGCTCTTTCAACCACAGTCAGCTCTTTATGTCAAATATATAAGTGCCTAAGATGAAAATATAGCTAACATTTTCTGAAGGCTAATGATGAGATTTCATTTCTTCCATTTGTCCATGAATACACAATATTACCACACTGCCCAAAGTGGGGAAAAAAATAAAAAAATTGCTGCTCATAATTCATGAGAATAAAAATTACAGAAAGAAGTGCACACTATAATGCATAAGTATTGTATACTACAATAAAACTCCACATGTAGTCAACTTTCAACTCTTTGTGATAATAGGGTGATAAATATTTGGTACAGAATGATTGTTCACTGGTAGGAATGCTGCTTTCAAAATGTCATTTTTTCAGCAGCTGAATGAGACTGACAGCCTTTAATGCACCATTGCTAACTTATATTAAGAACAGCCTGACTGAGGATATTGCTGTGCTTCTTCTTTCAGAAAAATGGTGACATTCAGTCAATCTTTACAGTTTGAGGCAAGTCCAGCATAAATCAAATCTTATCCTATTGTAAATAATATTGTTTAAAAGCCTTATGTAAAGTTCATCATCTTATCTTCAATGGCAGTTGATGCACATTACAAACAGGAATTTCCTGCTCTTGAAATTGAAAGTCTGCTTTAGGTTGAAAGTCCTGACTGATATTGAAATCAGCAGAAGCCTGGCATTTGCCCTCTGTGGCAGTGACACAGTTGTGGCATCACCATGCCCCTGCATGCATGGCCTCAGACTTTGGTTTGTCCCTCTGCAGTTGAATTGAAATTGGTATGTGACTGAGAAGGAAGCTCCATAACATCTGCTCATCAGCATATACAAATACCTTAGCATCTACACAAGCCCATCAGAGATGCTGTGCAGGTGTTACAGTCATGACAATTCAAGCCTTTATAACTATTTAGAGTAGCTCTTGATACCTGCTATAGTCTGAAACATGGGATTGTTTCTGCAAAATGACTGTATATATTATCTGCAGCCAGAATATAAGCTTGCATGCGGTTTTAACCCCGAGACCCAGTTACTTCCCTGCACTACTCTGTACTGTTGTTTTGAACTAAGCTTTGACTGACTGCAGAACAGTTATAGAATTATTAAAGAATTAACTAATATCTAAAATAAAAACTCCCTGAACATCAGAAAAGCTTGGTCTGAATTTTATGGTTTGGGGGTGGATGGGTGTGAAGAAATTTTTCCTTTAATTCAAATGCTATGCTACTTTAAAATATATTATTACACTAAGCAAGAGTGAAAAAATAGAGAAATATTCGATCTCTCATATGCCACCAATAAGGATATTCAACGTGTACAGAGCTGCTGCTGTACAAAGATACGTGTGCATTATATATAAATATATATAAGAAAATCTGTTGCTTAACAATTTGTAATAATTTTCAGAGTTTTCAACATTCACCCAGAGAAGCAGTCGGGGAACTTTTCATTTTATGGTCAGCAGCAAGTCATGTCCATTATGTTCCCCTCCAAGGTACTGTTGATAACATTATTTGGCTGCCATGTGAAATGCAATAATGAAAATATTTTGAAAATTGACATACTCAGTTCTTGGTATAAGCTCTGTCTAGGATTCTTTGTACTCTTAGTTCTTTGGACAAGACTTCTCTTAGCTCTGTATGGATGACTCCAACACGACATAGACTGAATTAAGTTCTGAATTCTGAGGCTTTACATTCCTCTTAATGATCTAATTTTTAGTACTTGGTTTCTCAACTCAGTACATTTTAACTTCTATATAAATGTCTGATCTGGTTCTGGATTTTGCTGAAGTTTTTGCTCCAGCAATATATTGCAGCAGCCAGTCCCAGGGGTGGGGTGTACACTAGAGAAGGAGCTTAAGTGGTTAGAGGGTGTCGTGGTTTAAGCTGTAAAATATGCAGTTTGCTCACTCATTCACACCTCTTTCTTTTCCCCCACTCCAAGGGGGAGAGGGAAATGAGGAGAAAAATCGAAAGAATGTAACTCCCACGGGTTGAGATAGGAACAGTCCAGTAACTAAGGTATAACACAAAACCACCACTGCTGCCACCAATAATAATAATGACCAGGGCAGAGAACGCAACTGCTCACCACCCAATGACCAAGCCATGAACTGAACTCTTACGAGTTCCTGCCCGCAGTTTTTTTTCCATCCTGGACATGATGTGCTGTAGTACAGAATACCTCTTTGGTCAATTTGGGTCAGGTGTCCTGTTTCTGCTTCCTCTTGGCTTCCATTCCTCCCTGGCAGAGCACGAGACTCAGAAAGTCCTTGATCAAACCAAACATTCTAAGCCGTAACTATAGACATCAGTGTTATCAGCACTGTTCCCAAGCCAAAGGTCGAAAACACAGCACTGCACCAGCTACTAAGAAGGAGAAGAGGAAAAAAAAAAAAAAAAAAAAAAGACTGTTACTGCTGAACCCAGGACAGACAGCTGTGCTTGGAAGTGCAAAACAAAGAAAATCAGAGTTGGCTTTGATGTCTGCCTTTGCCAAAGGCTGCACGAACTGGATCAACTCTTTTAAAGTTAATTATGAAAAGAGGTTTAGAATACTTAAGAATTTTGTTAGACGTGCCTGACTGTCACTTACATAAAGAGCCTCATTTTTTGGATACAGCTCCATCTTTAAACCCCTAAATATCTCCTTTATAAAGCTCTCTTTAACTCTGCATATTTTCAGCTGTGCCTAAGCCACTAAACCATTTGCAGCTCACTGTTCCTGAAGCTCATTCTCACACACAGAGCAGCCAGGTAGGAGCTTAGTCCTGGTGGGAGGAGTACATCTCCTGGCATGGCACTCTGCAGGGATCACTGGCCATATTACATCCCCAGCACCATAGATCTAGCTGTAGGATATGGGGTACCACAAGTTCCCAGCAGCCAGAGGAGGATTCTTCATTGAGGAAAGGCAAAACTGGCATTACTCTCCTGAAGAGTTGTTCTCCATATCTGCTTTCCCTCTGTTCTGAAGCTGCCTCTCCCCAGCTCCCATCATTCCTGGGCTGCCTCTGTGCGGCCATTGCTTTGCACTGTTTGCAGGAACCTGGTAAGGACCTCCCCTGAATTGCATGAAAAAGTGTTTTATTTTGCTGGTGCTGAATGTGACACCTGCAAGCAATACTAAGTTTCTCCAGGGCTCAGATTTCTTCCTCTTCCAAATGGCAATAAGGTGGCGCTGAAGATATTTCATACTTATAACTTCTTATTAATGAAGTCAGTAGGAGCTACAGAGCTATAGCAAATAAATATATAAGTAAGATCCTTGACATTAGTTGGCATAGTTTTATGTATTTCTCCTTTAAATCTCAGCTGTTAACACACCACTTATTTTAATAGCTTCCATGCCATTGACTCTCTGCCAATTTTAGAGGTCTGTTCTTCCAAAACAGGTTAAAAAACATTAATGATGGAAAACCTGAAATGTCCTTAGTAGCACTGCAACAGTAACAACATGAATCTGATCCTGCAGACTAGTAATGTACTTTGCCTCCATGGTAATGATATAGCGCAATTCATCTGAGACAATTAGTCAAGATTCTGGGTATCTTTAGGAGGATTTTAAGCAGATGACCTTGTGCAAGCTTGTGTTATTCTGCTTGAAGTACTTGTGAGTTTCCTTGAAACTGCCGATAGGAGCTGGGGGAACAACAGACATGTGCGCTTCAAGCCTTGTTTAGCTTGAACAGTCACAAAGGACTTATTGCACTGTGTCTAATAGGCTTTGCTCTGATAGTCTTTTGCCATTAGTGTGCCAAATATCTTTCTCCTTCTACCATATGTTATGTTCAGCAATTGCATTGCTAATAAACTCCATATTCCCCTGAAATCCCTTCTGTCCAGCTCAAGTCTGTGGTGATTTAGACTATAACATTTTCCTCAAGACCCTCAGCTCTGCATTTAAAAAAACACATAAAGCTCTGGAAACCACCTGCTCTGAAGCTTTGTCGAAGCCTTCTCTGTATTGTCCAAATCAGCGTGACTTACAGACACTTTTTTTGTTGTTGTTAATTGTAATCAGGAAGTGACAACTCACAGAAAATGTCTACTGCTCTCTGATCACTGTTTGTCAGCCTGAAAAGTCTGGCCAGCTTCATTTGACAAGAAAAGCCTGTAGGATTTCAAAATACAGGAGGCAAGGGTGCATGTATCATAACTAAGGAATTGACAGGCTCAGTCTCACAGAACTAGAAATGCTGAAGACAGCTGTGGAGACAGAGACCTCTCTTTCTGTGTTTGCTGTGTTTTATAGCCTGTGGTGTACCTATGTCTTGTGGTTTTGTCTCCCCTGAGTTTATTCAGGTGAAGTTATAAAACTGATGAGTGCTGGAAAAGGACAATGTTACTTATTCATTTGTTTTAAATAATTGATGATGTTTCCTGTTTCTGCTTGCATTAATTGCTCTCAGGTGTTGGAGAACTACTCAGTGAGTTGCCTTTTAATTTGTTTCTTTAGACAAGCAGCATGCTGCTCTTCAGGACACTGTAAGTAATGTATTCCAGGCAGTACTTTCTAACTGGAGGTTAATAAAAGTATGCTGAATGCATGTTTTGGTGCTATTGCTTCACATACGTTCATGTGTGGGAAGGAAGGAGGGTGAGGTGGAGGAGTACAGACAGTGAAGAGCCTTAGAGGTCTCCGCACTGATGTTTTAAAGTATAATTTATGTTCCCCTGAAGTTTAGGGCTGCACATCAAGGCTCTGATCCAGAGTACTCAACCACTGTAGATTTCAGTATAGTTGGTATTATTCAACGCCTGTGAGGATCACAGATAGCATAGCTTTGATTTTTTCTGAGAGACAGGCTTAATTCCATTGTATAATTTATCCTCTTTGCTACAGAAACAAGAAGAAAATAAGATTTACAAACCCATGTTAACTGAAGTTCAAGCAAAGTTGTTTCATAGGTATCATGCCTACAAAATAACAGTATGATTATAATTAATTTATACTTCCTTATTGTGCCTTCTCATATGCAAATAGGGAGTCTCTACAGCTTATAATTGGCATGCCAACAAGGTTCAAAATGTGCTGGAGGTACACTTTGTGAGTTGAATTATATGGCAAGATTTGATTAAAACAACTACATCTGTGTTATGTGACTATCTTGGGCCTGAGCTTTCATTGCATCTAAACTTCCTGGCAGTCCAGAGAGCCTTGCTTTTTTGTCTGGAGTGACATAAGCCAACTGGTTTTTCTGGCAGTGGAAACCAAATAGTGCTGGAGGATTGCTTCAACTGTCCCACCAGGCAGTTTGGATGGGTGTCTTTTTTCTCAAGTGTTCAAGGACAACAAAAGGTCTTCTATTTGGGGAAATGCCTATTGACCACACTTATTGAAATTTACATTGTAAAATCACTTTTCTATCAGACACCTTATTGGGTCACAAGCTTTTCAAATATTTCATGACTTTTGGAGGATCAAGTTGGATGCTCACCTAATGTTTTAGTTTTTCGATGCTGGCAAGTCATCTACCTGCTGACTCAGTTTGTCATTTAGCATGATGAGACTGGCCCTATTTTTCAGTCTTCCTGATGGAATAAATATATCTTCTGGTTTTAAGTTGTCTATCATTTCTTGGTTCTCTACCTATATAGTTTTCATGAGTCTTTAGAGCTTTGATTTCCCTGTAGCCAAGTGTCCCTGCCTGTGGCTTAGGAAAAAGTGCTGGGTTGATAAAGGCACATTGAAAAGGCTGAAGAGCCAGGCACTGACTGTATGTAAGTGCTGATAAATCAGCCTTAGTTGTCTACTATGTCTTGGTTTATAATCCAACAACAGCTGCTGCATATCTGGTTATGGATATTTACCTTGGGTGCCTGGCATATTGGAGTATGAATCTCAGACTCCTGCATCACTAAAAAATAGGTGCTGTCAGGAAAATACCTGATGCTGTGGTACACATCTCTCATGCCTTCAGAGAGATGTAGAACAAAATCTCTTATCTTTCGCTGAGTGACGGAGCTCAGGAGAGGCAAAGCTGGAGCATGATGACTTTTCTGGGCTAAAGAAGAAGTGAAAAAGAAAGCAACTTTCTCACCAGGCTGGCTGCAGTGTTTACTATTGCACCATGCAGGATGAATACCCCAGTAGCCAACAGCTCTCTGTTCGCAACCCCAGCACCGGAAAGACTTCCACTTTGAATTGCAACAACAAGAATGCTTGATCTGCTTCTGCAAACTATTGTTGCAAAGGCTCATGAGATAGCTAGCACTTCCAGGTTTGGTCTTGCACATTTATTGCTACTGGGTAAAGTCAAAAGGGAACTGTTACTACACCATGACTGTGACTGTGACACCCTCCCCAGGAAGTAGAAATACATGGATCTGGGCTCCAAATTGGGTGAACCCTCATAGTTGCATGTTCCTTGCATGCACAACCTAGGAGAATTTCTCAACCAGAATTTGCACAGGGATATGATGTGAACTCAGTGTTGTTGAGAACAGGCAATTAGAGAATATGTATATATTGTATGTGAGTTTTTTTTCCCAAAAGTAGGACCTATATTTTGACATAGGCAGCTAGTGAATTCTCACCTCTCTCCCCTCAAAATAAAAGCTCTTTTTATGTTAAAGGATTGAGGCAATTAAGTTTTGACTCTGACTCATTTCCAGCTGCTAAAATATACAGTCACAAAGTTTCCACAGTTTTTCAATTTGACCTTTTACCTCTGTACCAAAACCTTTTGGCTTTGTATCTCCCCTGCAGGACGATCCTTGACTGCTGGCAAATGCGCTGACTTGGTCCTTTTCTTCTGCCAGCTCTGCCAGCGTATGGGCAATCCACAAGGATGAGGTTAGTAGTGATGCTGTGTGCCCCCCTGTGGGAGGAAGGCTGTGGCCAGCCCAGCTGCTCTTACAGGATGTACATGACATCTCTTCTTCCTCTAAGGAATACTCTGTTCCTTCCAGCTCTGGAAGAGAGTGCTAGTCCAGTCAGTGACATCTATTTTTATTTCTGTATCATCTACTGTGTCTGACTATCCACCCAAACACAGACCACAAGTCAATAAGCCCAGCTGTTTGGTGTTATTTACATTATACTGGCATCTCTGCTGACCTAGAGTGCAAAAGAGAATAACAAGGCATATTTGAGGCTTAATAAAACATTGCAGTAGGGAGTCCTTCCTAAGCCATTACAAGTGCTTTCTCAAAGTGCATTTGCTGATTTAACAAACTGGTTAGGACAAATGTTTAACATGCTGTTGCAATGATATTCAGATGCTTCTCTTAGTATTTGTTGATCTGCAAAAATGTGTCCTTACCCAATTGCACTAGAGTGGGATTAAATAAATAAATAAATGCAATGTGATGTGTTTGCACAAAAGCGAAGAAGTGACTGCCCCTGACAGATGGAAAAAAGTCAATATGATGTCTGAAACAGCCCAGGCTCTGCACTGCAGAATAAATTATGTGATTCACTGAATGCCTGGGCTTCACAAAGACATACACAAAATTGGTAAGATAAAAGCTTGCATTGGCTTCAGATAATATTTACTGCTTGATGGATTTACTAGCAGCCCCAGTACAGTCATACTATTTTGAATTATTGGCATATATTTAGCTGTGTGTCCGTTGAAGCTTGAGGGCCCATTTAAGCGTAAGTGAGCTGGAGCCCTGCCAAGGCTTTTTAAAGCTTTGTGTATAGAGGAAGATGTGAGCTAATGGCTACTAGCTTGAGTATCAGGGAACTTAAGGATGCTGGGGGTAGACAACAAAGCATAAGGTGCATTCTTATCAATATTAATGACAACATAAATATTAATACAGACTGCCTGGCACATCATTTTTGAACAATTCTTGTTTTCTTTGTATTTTAACACAAAAGGCTGGAAACGACTATGATTTCCCTCTCTCTCTTTCCCTCTCGCAGAAGGGGGGGCTTAAGCAAGACCGTTAGCTTTATAGCTATCCATTGTTGCAGCAGCAGGATTCCTACAAGGCAGAGGAGGCAAATGAAATGTTAGCTTTAAGAAGTACACTGCTACCAATAAAATATCTGATTAGAATAGTAATTTACTGTACAAAGCTATTGTTACGGAGTCATTATTGTACTGTACCAAGGCATTTCAGTTAAGAAGTACCAGTTCATTTACAGTGAGCCCCATGAGATGATTACAGTGTTGCTGTAGCTACAGCATAAGGAAGGCAGGCAAAGTGCTTAGCTGCTTAATGCTATTGGCTTGTGCTTCAAGAAGCCTGGGGCTCCATTTTTTGCCTGGCCCTCACACATGATGAGTTTAGCTTGTGTAATGGTTCAGCACGCCAAGGGAGGGGGTCTGCCTCTGAGAAATGGTTGTCAATTGTAATGCTGCTGGCAGAGGGTTTATCCAGTTAACTACGCTTCAATAAAAGGAAAATAACCCTGAGACTGCATTGTGCTGATCAGCTGGATTGGCAACAAAAATGAGCAGGGTTTTGCTCCAGGTGAATTAATTGCAGTAACAATGTGAAGGAAAGAGATGACAAGGAATGATGTGCCTGTGGGAGCAAGGAGGCACACAGACTGGAGGACAAGATGTTGTTTTGGGACACGAAAAAAATGCATTGCAAATCTTCCATCATCTTACAGATAAGATATTTGTGTCAAGGACTCTGAATCATTGTCTCTGGCAAGCCATAATGGCAATATTTACAAGGTTAGCACTCTCAGCTGTCTCTTTATGCCACTGCTGAAGATTACTGCCCTGAAGTGGGCATGGCAAATGTGAATATGCACCTTTTCCTTAGCTGCCCCAGTTCAAAGCCCATATGCAAACACAAGCCATAGCAGCAGAAAATGCTTCATCTGAATCCAGCAGAAATAGACAACACATTTTTATTTTTTTTTATCATTGTTGTCCTTTCTTCAGAAGCAAAGTTAGTGTCAAACACCGGAGGGTTTAGGGTGAAAGATCTCTTGATCTGATATTCTGATAGTTTTGTTTCCTTCTTACTTCTTCCTTCCTCTGAAATTGCTCCTTGCTAAAAACAAAACTAAGCTAACTACTTCTCCCTGGTGGCAGAGTGATCCATCTAGAGCCTGATGTGTTTGAGTCACATGTGCAAAGCCAGATCAAAGATTACTCAAAACTTAGGTAAGGAGAAAAAAGTCTCTTATTTCGAAGATATTTTGGACACATATATCTTTTGTAGTGTGAAGGGACACATTGCAACTTGCTATTGTCTCTGACTCTCGTGAACTGTTCCTTATTGCCAAAAAGACTTTCAGCTGGCAGTAGTGCCTCGATTTCTCTCATTTTTTCTGCTTTGAACTGAAAAACCCTGGTTTAAATTATGTCATTGGCCTTGTTAAAAGTTAGTTACCACAGTAGATGAGGTCTGAACAGGGCCTCTGACTTCAGGTGCTGTTAAGCAAAGATTCATCCATGTTTATGCACTACAGCTTTGACATTCACTATGAACTTTTCAATTGGCTGATATGAAATGCCATCACCTTCATATCTTCTGTCATACCAAGACCCATTAGCAGATTTCAAGCAGGAAAAATGTCAAGACGGAATGATAAGTGCTGAATTTCACTTTTTTTTCCATTCTTAGCTGATACCAAGATGCATGAGAATACCTGTCTAATTAATTTCTAATAGGCATGGAACTATATTATCTCTGGTAACATAATATGCTGGGCTGCATTAAAAGAACCTTGGACAGCAGTTTGAAAGAGATTGAATCTGTCCCTCTACTCTGCTTTCGTGAGACTCCACCTGCAGTCTTGCATTCAGCTCTGTGTCCCCCAACACAAAAAGAACATGGACTTGTTGGAGCGACTCTGGAGGAGGCAATGAATATAGTCAGAGGGCTGGAGCTCCTCTCCTAGGAAGACAAGCTGAGAAAGCGGGTCTTGTTCAGCCTGGAGAAGAAAAAGTTCAGGAAAGATTGTATAGCAATCTTCCAGACCTAAAAGGTGTCCACAAGAAGTCTGGACAAGGGAGAATGGCTTTAAAGTGGAAATAGGTAGATTTTGCTTAGATACTAGGAAAAGATTCCTTACTGTCAGGGTGGCCTTATGCTGGCACAGGTATCCCAAAGAAGTTGTGGCTGCCCTTCCCTGGCAGTGTTCAAGGCCAGGCTGGATGGTGCTTTGAGCAATGTGGTCTAGCGGAAGGTGTCCCTGCCCATGGCAGGGGGGCTGGAACTGGATGATCTTTAAGGTCCCTTCCAACTCAAACTGTTCAATGACTCTATGAGTCTATGATAATAAGTAATTCTCCAAATTATGGTGCTGCAGCATCCTGCTTGGTTCTCATTTATGCTATTATCTTACTCATTTTCCTGCCAAATTTGAGCTGCAGAAAAGTTTAAGTTTAATGAGCACCTAGGCTAAGGTTTTCTTGCTTGACTAGTGCTAGAACCATCTTTTCTTTGCAATATATGAGAAGGGGAATTGCAACTTTTGTGTCCTGGTCCAAATGTCTATAACTTCCATAATGCTTCAAGGTCAGATGTCAGACTCTTGCCTTCTGGGATGCCTGAGTGTAGATGTTTCCAGATTTAATGCATGCACTCTATTCTAATTATCTTTTTTAAAAATTCAAATATATATGACTCATGAGGGGAAAAATAAATGAAAAGAAAGTCCCAAGCAAGTGTTAAGCAGCATATTAATGAAGCAAGGCTAATTGCTTTGAAAAGAATAGTTATCTGGATTCCAAGATAAGTTACATGTGCTCTGGTTAATAAAACAAAAACCTTGCATATTTGAAAGTCCTTTGTCTCATCCAGTTGTTTCCAGTTTGTCTGTTATTCAGTGTTATTAGATACTGTGTCTAAAATCCCTTGGAAAGCAGTGGGTGTCTTTTCACAAAACACTGTGTTTTCAGTTTAATACTCCTTTATTTCCTATCCTGTAACAAATAAACTTTGTGATAAGAGCATTCCCCATTTCTAAATCCACTTTTCCCTTCTTACTAATAAACAGTAATAGGCAATTGAAAATTAATTGTAACAGGTTAGTCTTAAAAGCTTTGTTTGCCTTGAATGGAGCTTCTTTTGTTTCTGTGAAATATGTTAATTCACTTCTTGGAATGAAAAGAAAAAAATGCATCATTTTACCTGTGATTTAAATGTATTCTACTAAACTTCCCTCTGAGAAATTAGCCCTCCCCATGTCATGGGGCAGAAATAATATGTGGATGTTTTAATGAGAAATGTATGTTTTGCCACCCCTGTGAACCAAGGACCATAAAACCTTGAAAAATCATAGCTCATTTCGCAGGCAGCAGGGATATCTGGATTACCTAGAAGCTCATTCAGCATTCGACAGGCCTTATCCCAGGATGAACTGGACTTTCCAAGTACAATGTGTGCATGAGCATTTTAAATAAGAGCAAGGACTCCCTTTCACTTTTTCATGAAAAATTTGTTGATCTCAGATACTATGAGAAAGCAAGCTACCAAATTTGAATGCAGACTGCCAAGGCAATTTCCTAGTTTGGCTACCAGTTATTTCTTAGTATCACTTGCACACATGCTAATAGTTTGCTAAATATGACTTCAGGAAAAAAAAATTCCCAAGGTCGTACTAGCAGGTCTATTGCAGTTATTTTGTCTTTCTCTGTGGCATAATCTGTCTTCTAAAGTCATCTGGTAATTTCCATGTTTCCTGCTACTTCATGGATTTAGTACATTAGAAGTGTCCTTGTTCTTTTCTGCTTCATTTCCTGTGGCACTTTATGGCTTCTGTGGCTTTGATTTTGTACTAAAGCTTTTAATTTTGCTGTGGGGTATTGGAAAAGGTTTTACTGCTGGAGGAGTATGCAGGGGACTTGAGGCAGGGACTCTGTAGACCCTTTTGATGACTGGCTGGTTACATAACTGTCTGCCTTGGCAAGGGATGGCATATGACAGCTCAGGTAGCCCCCACCAGTTCTACACTCCTGTAGGGCCTCCCAGGAGTTTCTCCTGAGTTCTTCCCGGTATGGTTTCCCCTGCTCCTGGTGCCTTTCCCTCCAGCAGCCCACTTTTCTGCCTGTAACCTGTTGACCCTGCCTGCTCGAGCACCTGCCTTCCCTCCTGGATGCCAGCAAAAAACAAGTTTTATGAGGAGTTTAAGTCTCCAGCCGATTTCCCAAGTGACACTACTTTTAAAGATCCCTCCCCAAATAATATGTCTGATGACATAAAGAAGGAAACACTGTAGGTTAATAAATCCCTGAAGTACGCTTGGGGAAAAACAAGTCATTAAACTGAGCTGCTTTCACAGGTGGACTAGAAATTGTGTGATCATGAAGATTTTATTATTTGGGAATTAAATAACATATTCCTGAAGTAGAACTCCCTTGTTAAAGATATGATTATGGCATTTCCTATTGCCAAATACACAAAATATTTACAAAGCTCCTGAAGTTTCAGAATATGTGAACTATGTAAGCAAAATATATACTTTACAGATAGATATCCAAATGCAAACATGAGCCACAAATATTGTATATGGCCACAGAGTGTTAATTGAGTGTATCCTATAATGTGTATTCAGCATATAGTAACAGACATCCTGTCATGTAAGTGTTGTGAGTTCTGAAACAGGAAGTTAAGAAGAAGAGCAAATGACTCATTTCCAACTGGTAAAAAGTGATGTTGGCATTTAGATTATTTATTAATAAGATGGTAGAGGTGATAAAAACTACAGTGGAAGTATACACAGCAGACCACACAAGTGCTGAAGTGATTCACTGGTGAAGGAAACTGTGAAGAGCTTCATAATAACGTAAAAATAGGCAACTTGTAAGATTAAATGCAATACAACCATGTATGGGAAAATGAGTATTTTAAAATCCTAGTAAGTTCTGCATTGGTCACTGTTTTTGAAAGACAACATGGGCTTCTGTGTAAGCAGCTCAGTGAAGTTGTCCATTCAAAGTACACACTCGCAGTCATAAAACTAAATAAGAGTTCTGTCTAGACTAAATTTGCTGCTGTGGCTGCTAACCCACAGAGGTGGTCCAAGACCAGTGAACTGTGCAACCACAAAGCTGGCTAAGAGAATTGAAGTATTCTATCTCCTCCAGAAGGGCCTAAAATGATGCCTTGGTGCATAAGGAATGCCCTTTCTGTGGCCAAATGTCATAAACCATGTCAAGCTTAATTGCAATCAAGTTTCTAGCACTGATGTGTAGGCAATTGCTGATCACTTTAACCTGTGGAATCCATATATCAGGAACAGATTTCCCTGCAAGATTTTTACCGAGTACCTTGTAAGTGCCTTCCACAGGGAAGTTCCTCTTTGAGAGGCTAGGAGCTCATTAAGGATTAGTGTCTGAACAATCTCTGTAAACTGTGTCCTAAATGACCCGTAAACAGGACTAAATTTCATCTTCTGCCCTAAAAGTCAAAGATGACTAAATGAAACAGCTTGATCAGAGGGGAAGTCACAAAAATTTTGCTTTTTAAGCTCTTTGGGTGCGGGAACAGGCTCTAGAAAGAGTTTTGCTGCTAGGGAGGGCATGGCAAGGTTCGCCGCAGCACACACCTTATGCTGATTAGGACCAAGGTCTTTTGTATATGCAGTCCAGTTCTCATTTTATGTAACAAATATCCTAAAATGGAGCTGGGGAAAAAAATGCAGAAAAACCTGATGCTTCTTTTACAAATGTAAGTGCTGGGCAGCTGCAATAGTAGCAGCCACAGGAAGCACAGTTTCTCCCAGAGCTTGTCACATCAATTTTTACTAGACCTCCAGAGGCACCACTGTGACCAGAGGACCAAATTCCTGACAATGTCAAGTTTCTGTGATACGTTACTCTGCAGCATGCTAACTGTGATTGTAGAAAAAGTTACAGCAATGGAATTTAAATGGGGAAAATGTAGGGAGTTTGCTTCAACTCACCAAATCAGCCAAGCCAGCTTTACTCAAACTTCAAAATATGAAAGGTTTTTCCCTTCAAATAAACCTCCTGGAGGCAGGTTGTATGCAGTTTTTCCTATCTGTGTTTCTCTACATTTTTTCTTCTAATCATTTTAATCATGTCATGCAGAGTACTTGTACAAAAAGAAAAGAACTAACTCATTGTGAGTTTTTAGAATAGATATTTCAGAAAGGCATATTGTATACAGGGTAGCTTCCTTCCCAGTGTAATTGCAGTTATATTTTTAAATAGTGGAATATATCACCCCAGAGAAAATAATAATACATTAGTTCAAAGCAAAAGCAAATGCTTAATACATGTATGAAAGAAATACAAACAAAAGAAATACATCATTGCATCACCATTTTTTCCAACTGAATCCTTTCCAAAGTAAATGAAAAATCTTGTTGAAATTGTTTCTAGTTATCATGATCTCACTGGGAAATGAAAGGGTTTTCTTCAATACCCTGTTATAACTCAGTCATTATATCACAGTGAGGTAATTTGCTAAAACAGCTGCCTCTGATGAGCAAACTTTTCCATCTGGGAGAATCCAAATAGACACAAACAAACTCATGTCAGTTTTTCTTAACAAAATATAAAATCAAAACAAGCTTCTTGTCCTCTGATGGAGGATGGCTCTTTGAACTCCAGGAACCAAGATTCATTTCTTTTTTAATGCCCTTCTCTTACACTCCTGCCCACAGACTTGACCCTTACTGCAAGAGTGTTGGTATCATGACACCTTTGAGATGGATTGCAGCATAACTGGTAGTGTAAATCTTTCACTAAGGAGCTAGAAAAAATTAACAGTTGTTGGAACTTCTTAGGTTTGGCGAGACAGCACTTGTAGATAGTTTGTTTCCGTAGTAGGATTTTTTTTTAAAGATTTGGTTTTTTTTAATATGCTAAGGAAATTTCCAATGTTTCTGTGTGAAACCAAGATACTGTTGCATGTACAGAACTCTAGCTATACAGACTACATTCTTCATGAAGAATCAACAAGGAAAAATACTGACACAGATTTTGTGCTTTCAGGAGACCTCTATAGAATCTCTAAATTGATCTCTAAAATTAATACTGAATGTGACCTGACTTTTCTCTAAATCGTATAAATATTGCTAGTTTTCTATGACTATCTGGACTTGAGTAGAATAGAGAAATTTTATTTGTATCTTTTTAACCATGCACATTTTGTCCTTTGTAAATCTTAGCAGTGTATATATAACAAATGAGCACATGTATTTCATATAAGCATTTAAATTTGTCATTTGAAATATATTGTTGAACAGAATTCATATTCAGAAAGGTATCTCAGTTTGTTAGATTTAATTCTTAATGGAAAATGTTGTAAAGCAAAGTTTAAAAACATGCTTATTAACATTAGTGATGGGACGAATTACCCTGTCTAAACACTTTCTCAGCCAAGGGCCTGATGTATTTTGTGTGAAGTCAGTGGAAAGTCCCTCACTCTCTTCAGCAGAAGTTCTGTCAAGCACCAAATAGGTAACATTTGGATCCATGTGTAGGTGTGGATCCAAGTATTGCACTTGGGTCCCATTTCTGTAATAAGTGGAGCCAAAATGTTAATTCTATAAATCTTAAACTTTCAGGAAGTCAGCCTGGGATTCAGATATATCTCTGCAAACTCTTAATTCTCTGAGAAGGATATCTACACCTATGGGAGTGGTTTTCCCACTACACAGTATTATCAATGTGCTTAAAATGTTGTCACCCCAACTACTACTAGTGGATATAACAAGGCCCCTTGACACTGCAGTGAAGAAAGCATAGTGCCAGTAAGTCAAAAACATATCAAAAAAGTACTTTGTGGAAAATCTGCCCTGCAATAATGTGTGATGCACCTCATTCTGTAGACTCCCTACAGAGTCTTCAGGATTTGGCTACAGTCTATGAACTCTGCCTTGCAGAGCAATCAAGGTCTTAGAAATCTAATAAGTGACCATTAAAAAAATCACAGTTCTGTCTAGAATTATACAAATCCTTGTACTGTAAAATCATATCAGTACTTTGGGAGAAAGAATGTTACAAACTTGTAACATCACATATTTGATGATCTCCTTGACTGCTGGATATAATGTAAATTTAATGTACAATATGGCAAGGCTGTGATACTCTGCATTGTCCAAAAGTACTGTTTGCCACGTGTCTCTTTTACCCATATGCTGTGTATTAGTGGCAATGATAATGTATGATTGAAAGCAAATTTCTCTGTCAGTGGTCTCAGCCTTGTGCCAGCTGTAGTTAAGGAGACAATTTCTTTTGACTTCAAATGGAAAACCACTGTCAAATACAGGAAACATAGTAATAAGATCTAATAGTTAATTATGCAACAGAAAGAAAGAAGCTTTTGCCAATCAGTCTACTGCTGAGAGGGTTATGAAACATGTTTTGCAAGAATAAACCTTTCTCTCTAAAAACAAACACAGGTAGAAAAGATTAAAAAGCAAATACCATGTTTACTGACATTTAACATGTGGAAATCTAACTGTGCACCTGTTTGTTGGGTTCATTTCACTAACTTGTATTCCAGCTCCAGCTATTCTTTATTCATTTAGCTGGATATAATTTTTATACAAAGTGTACAACTTTTTAGTAAACCACACTGGGAAATGCTAAATTCAATACACTTATTTTACAAAGAGCTTTTTTGTAGACAACAGACAAGTGAGAACAAGAGAGATAGTATTGGAAGAAGTCACCTGGAACATAACCATTTTGTGAGCCTTAAAGGGCTTCTTTTAACTAATAAAATGATTTAAATAGTCCTTAGATGAAACTAGCATTATACAAAGAACAAATGGTGGCACTTGGCAATATCCTGTGTTGGTATTTAATGTTCTGATTTATGTTAGCTGCAATAAATATCAATAATCACACTGTATCCCAAGTTTGGTTTAATCTTTTCAAATACATCTCTGGTCAGATTTAAAGGAACTAGCTTGCAGCAGATTTCTTAAATATTTCAATGGTAGCAATAATATAGCTAGTGTGTGCATGTCTATATGTTGTTTCATGCGTATGAATTTTATTTATATTTGTTACAGTTGATAGCCTACAGCACCGAGGTTTTTGTGCAGAGAAGGTTATCATTGCACCCAGCTACTGCTGAGCAAGAGAGAAAATACTGTTAGCCTTCATATCTTTCAAAAAACCTCCCTGTTTTGGGAGAGAGGTGCTGGAATTTTATTCCAGGTAACAGTTAAGCTGCCCTTCTCTTCTGTAATGGACTGGAAGATTGCTTTGGATGAACTAAATTTTGACAAAAATAATGCAACTTATAGGGCTGCTGACAGATTAACATGTTGGACCCAGTTTTTTGGTCTTTCCAGCTTTGTCAAATGCAGGTAGGAGGTTATTTTTCATCAGATGGGTATGAAAAGGAGAAGTTTTATGTTTTTATTGCTTATGGACATCAGAATTCCCTCCTTCATAGTTATAAAAAAGGATTTTTTTTATATTTATTTTTTTTTTTTTTTAGTTTTATTGCTCAGGTTCACCAACACAGAAAGAGAAATAATGCATATGGATTCATACCTGCACCTTGGCTGGACCTCCCTGTCCCTTGGAGATTTGGCCACCACACTTTATCAGCAGCCACTGCCAGGAGGCAAGCCCTGACACACTTCCGTGCTCAGTTCCTCTAAAGGATGGCTGGAAAAGGATAGCTTTTTCCTTTATTCAGATCTAAACTCTACAGCTTTGACCCTGTTGTTGGGATCTCTGTCCTTCACTTGATTTTAACGTCACTAAAAGCTGGCAAGAACCTTTTTGAAGTACAGACACCTATGAGGGATAGTTGATTCAGAAGGAAATTCCAATTAGTCATTTTCTGAAACAAATGAATTCTGATATAATTATATTATTCTTTTTCCTGATAATATTTATGCCTGTGATAGCAATCTCTGCAAAGTATATTAGAGTTAATTGAAGAAAACACAAGATAAAATCTATGGGGAAAAGTTTAAAATTCTCTGTACAGTGGTCTAAAATCACAACTGGACTTAATTTTTCATTTCCCTACACTTTGTTATTACTGTATTAACTTTATTTACGTTTTCTTGACATTAGAAATAGACTCAGCATTCCCATTTTGATTTCAGATTTGAAAACACCCCTGAAGTTCAAGGAAGTTCAACTTTAAAAATTCTGGTTTTCTCTCTTATAGAGAACAAATTTCACATCTGGCTTTAAGTTTTGACATACTTAGTAATTAGGTATTGCTTTGGGCCCAGACCATTTTCTACTTATGATGCAGCTACAGGGCTTGCATTTACAGAACTTTGCATGCTTGTATTATATATAGATACTATTATTATGATCTATAAATGATTGTGCAAGGGGAAGGGGGCACATCAAGTCTACATTTCATGTTTGTATGATACTTGTAAAAAATTTGGCAACCATTGTGGAGGCATGGTTACCCTTCAGTTAAAAATGTTATTACATGCTGTGTCCATTCAGCTTTTGAAAGCCAAGCTTACAGCATTCTTGCAAAAGAAAGTACACTGGAACTGTGGCTGTAACAGTACAGCTCCCTTAGTGGTGGTCAACAAACTGGGTGTGGGTGGGCACACCACAAAATCATCAGAGCCGTGAGGTGAAATATATTTTCTGGAAAGCCCTGATTACAGTTTTCCCAGTGAGCAAAAGGCTGCGACAAGATCTTCCAGTCACTTGCCTTCCCCTCTCTCAACAGCTCTGAGAGCACAGTGACTGCCTGCTGCACCCTTAAGCCCTGACGTGAGTTGAACTCAGTTCAATGTAGTAAGGTTGCAGACATATTAGAACACTGTGTATCTTATTTCTTTTCTTGTGCCCAAAGGTCAACCAGTTGATTTGCAGATCAACAGTGAATATGTGGCAATTTAAAAATTAACAGCACTTTCAGCTGTGACTTCAAGACTGGAAATTACTTGGCACAAGCAGAAATTTTATTTATTAATACATTTTTAAAAGGTAGAATAATAAATAAGCCTTGCACTGCTACACAGCAACCTTATTCATAGAATCATACAATTGTTAAAGTTGGAAGACACCTTTAAGATCATCAAGTCCAACTGTTAACCAATCACTGACAGGTCACTAAATGATGTCCCTAAGAGCCTCATCTATGCATCTTTTAAATACCTTCAGGGATGGTGAATAGACCATTTCCCAGGGCAGTCTGCTCCAATGCATTTTGGTGAAGAAATTTTTCCTAATATACAATCTAAATCTCCCCTGGTGCAGTTTGAGGCCATTTCCCCTTGTCCTATCTCTTGTCACTTGGGAGAAGACACTAGCCCCCACTTCATTCCATCCCTCTCTCAGGTAGTTGTAGAGAGTGATAAGGTCCCCCCTGAGCCTTCTCTTTTCCAGACTAACCCCCACAGTTTCCTCAGCCGTTCCTTGCCAGACTTGTGCTTCCTACCCTTCACCAGCTTCATCAGTCTTCTCTGGACCTGTTCCAGCACCATAATGACTCTGTTGTAGTGAGGGGCCCGGAACTGAGCACAGGATTCAAGATACGGCTTCACCAGTACCAAGTACAGGGGGATGATGACCTTCAGATCACCTATTTCCAACCCCTCCGCCATGGGTAGGGACACTTCACACTAGACTATGTAGCCCAAGACTCTGTCCAACCTGGCCTTGAGCACTGCTAGGGAAAACATTTTTTATTTTCTTGCATGGTAGTAGCTAGATTAAGTTCTATTTGGGCTTTGGTACTTCTAATTTTCTCCCTGCATAACCTCATGGCATCCTTTAGCCTTTCTGAGTTCTCTGCCTCTTCTTCCAAAGGTTATAAATTCATTTTCTTCTTGTGCTCTAGTCAAAGTGCTCTGTTCCCCAAGACTGGTCTTTCCCCCTGCCTTGTTTTTTGGTGCATGAGGATGGCTTGCTCCTCTTCCTTTAAGATTTCCTTCTTGAAGAATGACCTGCCTTCCTGGACTCCTTTTACCTTCAGAACTGTCTTTCAAGGGACTTTGTAAACCAGGCTCCTACAACAGGCCAAAGTCAGCCCTCCAGAAGCTCAAGGTTGTGCTGACCCCCTCCTTACTTCTCTGAGAATTGAAAACTTATCATTTTGTGGTCACTGTGCCCAAGATGGCCTCCAATCATAACAGCACCCACCAAGTCTTCTCTGCTCATAAACAATAGGTCTAGTGTTGTGGTCCAGGGTGCCTTCCCTAGCTGGTTCACCAATCAGCTGCATCTTCCACACGCTCCAGGAACCTTCTAGACTGTTTCCTTTCTGCTGTACTATAATTCCAGCAAATACCTGATAAATTAAGGTAATCCATGAGAACAAGGTGTAGCGACTGTGAGAGTTCTCCCACCTGCTTATAGAATATTTTGTTTCCCTCTCCACGGCTGGGTGGTCTATAACCAGCTCCCACCATGATATCTGCTTGTGAATGGTCAGATTCTTTTAACCAGATTCTAAAATAGTAACTTTAGGAAGAAACTAAAAATTACAAAATTGTGAGAGCTTTAAAAACCTTAATCTGTTGGTTGTTGTTTTGGGATAATCAGATTTTCATAGGTATAGAATCGTAGAATCATAGAATAGTTAGGGTTGGAAAGGACCTTAAGATCATCTCATTCAAACCCCCCTGTCACAGGCATGGACACCTCCCGCTAAACCATGCCACCCAAGGCTCTGTCCAACCTGGCCTTGAGCACCACCAACAATGGAGCATTCACAACTTCCCTGGGCCGCTCATTCCAGTGCCTCACCACCCTTACAGTAAAGAACTTCTTCCTTATATCCAATCTAAACTTCTCCTGCTTAAGTTTGAACTCGTTACCCCTTGTCCTATCACTACAGTCCCTAATGAAGTGCCCCTCCCCAGCTTCCCTATTGGCCCCCCGCTGTAGAAGCTGACATTCAAATGTCAAAGTCTGTGGAGTTTTGGCCTTCAAGGACTAACTCTGGGAAGGATTTAAAGTATCATAGTTCAATTTTTGTGGTATGATGGTCCTTGCCACACTCTCAGAGGCTGACAGCAAGAGTGGTGAGTAGGATGATGCTCTAGCTGCATCTGCTTCGACTTGCACAGATGCCCATACCATCATTCATTCTACAACCTTTGGTTTGAGCCAGTGACCTGGAGTCTAGGTTTGCCGCAGCAATGTTACCCTTCACTAAGTGCACTAGCAAAGCCCATCTCTACATGCATGATCCTATTTGTACAGTGCCAGATTTTCAGTTGATTTCCCCAAGGATTAATTTGTTACAAGATATCACTCTAAGATTTTAGGCTACCTGTGAATCTTTGAAAACTCTTGTCCTCCCTTATCTTCACCGCTATAGAGCAGGGCAAGCATGATGGAAAGGCAAAAAATAACCCTATGATTTGTAAATCTCCACAACATCTTGCACTGATGTAAAAGCAATGAATTTAGAGTTTTAACACTTCTAAAAGGAAATTTTTTGACCTGCTGTTAGATTGGTTAAAGGCTCCTTACAACTAACTACAATTTTTAAGTATTACGTTGCAAAAGCACTGATACCATCAGTGATAGTGACACCCATTGGAATAGAAGTCCACTACATCAAGCACATTTTGAAAATGTTGCCAGCTAAAAGCTTCTCTCCCACAGAAAAAGGATTGTACAGTAGGCTATCAGTTGGAAAAGAATGTACAGGGGAAAAAGGAAGAAATAAAAATAACAAAACCTACTCCTGTGTAGAATATTAGAAACATTGCTCTAGCAAAGACTTTGCATTCCACACAGAATTAGTTCTGGCAAAGGCAGTTCACAGGCCTGTGGGTGTACTCAGCTGTGCATAGCTGATTATAGAAATGAAAGAGACTGGCAATATATTACATCTCACGCTGAAGCACTGCTGAAAACTAAAAGTGGGAACAGAAGTATTCATTTGCTCAGCTTTTGATTTAGAAAGCAGGCTTAAATGATACCACAGAAAAAGTGGAGGGAAATGCTGTGGTGCAATAAAATGCCTATATTTTTTATTTTGCTAACCCCAAGATTTACATTTTCAGCTGTTAAGGGCTTTTATGGAGGGGAGAGCTGATATTTGAGAAGCCTACACCACCATATTGCTGGTGAAAAAAGTGGTGTTGGCCTAACTTAATACATGTAATAACATGTTATATAAACATGCGAGCATGCAAGTAGGGAAGCAATAGAGAGATATATACATGTTTATATGTACATAACACCTTTTCTTCCTTTCTGTTGCACTGTGGCCTCAGGAGTTTCATAATCTGTTTCAAAGCTGAAATGTTTGAACTGGGGTATTTAACTGTAGTAGTAACATTTAATCAGCAATCATAATAGTGTATAATTTCTGGTAAATTGGATGACATATATTTTGGTTTTATCGCCTTTTTTCACACAATAGAGCTTCAAGGAGATATGGCAGCAACCCTTAAGGAGGGAACATATGCCAAGTGTACTGGCTAAGGAGCAGACAGAGTATAAAGCCACAGTTTGGAGATTTAAGTTGGACCCTGCATACACCTCATCTTTGTGCCTGTGGCAGGCAGAACAAGAGAGAGTAGCCTTAAACTGTGGGTGGAAAAAGTTACATTTCAAAGGATCAGGACAGCAAATCATGGGAAAAGAGAGCCCAGGAGCCTCCCTCCCCTCTAACCCCTTCCACACTGGAGGTCTTTAAGAAGGAGTCAGGCTAACATCTGTCAAGGCTGACGACAGTATAATTGATCCCACCTTTGGGCAGGAAGAAAACTAAATGATGTCTTGAGATTCCCATGGTTCTCTATGTATGATGGTTATTTTCAAGAACTTCATCTTTATTTTTAAATTGTGGCTAACCAGCCACATTATTTCCCTTCATTGTTAAAACAGTTTACAAATAAAAGCAGCCTTACAGTGTAAGAACAAAAGTCTTCTGAAACGGTGGTTATGTTGAAATCTGGTTAAAATCTGACCATGTATTCTGGAAGTATCCTAAACATTGCATGCAGTTAGTAGGATCCAGCATCACAGAAGACTGAATAATGGCCTTTCAGATTTTTCAAATTGAGACCCAAAAGAAGTTACATCTCTTTTTATATTTTGTCACAATTATGCCTATGCTCTAGAATTATAGCATGCACACAGGCTAAATTTTCTTCCTTGAAATTACAAATTCTCATTACTTTTTTTTTTTTTTTTTGCTACAGAGGAACAGCTAAATTATTATCGCAAAATGTAAACTGTTTGAGCATAATAATTTTTTTTTAATTTTAGTCTAACAAAAAATAGTAATTTATAGCTTCCAACTGATTTGAAACAAATAAAAAATTGGTTTTCCTCATGAAATTAGAGTTCAGCTTGATCACTTTTGTATCAAAAGGTCTATTTTGCTGAAGGAGTGCAGAGGCTTTAGAAACTGAAGTACTGAAAATGTTATTTTACAATTAGCAGAATGAAAAGTTTTGATTCTTTCCATATTTTCAAGGTTTCCATTGTCAAAAATTTTATGAACAATGCAAAAATTTATAAAATTCTTCAGGTGGTCTGGAGCTTTGCTTTTTTAATTGTAGATAAAATTTTTCATCCAATAGTATCAAGTATGAAGTCTTCCAGGGTATCTTGGTTAAAAGCAGTTACCAAAAAAGAAGAAAAAAAAATTAAAAAGGAGAAAACCAAAAAATAAACCCAACCAACCAATGAAAAAACCAATAACCCAAGTGAATTAGCAAACAAAAAAACCACAGGCAGAACAAGGATAAAACAGAAATTATATTGAACCACAGCTTTTGTGTAAGTTTGCAGGGGCAGGTGCAGCAGCAAAGTGAGTTGGGGGGGACAACACTGCAATTTAGAATGGATCATATTAAGCTAGTACTCACGGGAGACTACATTGAACTAGATTAAACTACATGTATAATTTTAACAGTTGTTCCTTTTTGCTGTATTACAAAACCTCTAAAATGCTTCCCCATATGCAATTATTTTCCCTGCTTCCAAAATATAATGTTCAACATAGTAATGCAAAGGAGAATATTTCTGACACAGCTCCTTTCTCATTTACTCTCCCCTTACAGGTTTCCCCTTACACACACAGACTTCTATACCCTGGTTTTTATTATTTGCAGTGATGGTAATAATTTTTGGAACATTCTCCCGTGCAACAAAACATACAGTCAATGAGTCAGAAAGTGTTCAGGAGCAGAAAGGTTAGAGCTTTCAGGAATGATACTTCACAGTGCTGTGACCTATGGAAACAAAAAATATGTGACCTATGGAAATAAAAAATGTGATGTTATCATGGCAGGTTGCCAGGTAAACAGCCATTAGTCATTTAGTACTTTAACACATAAAAATCAATTAAATGTAATCATCCAAATATTCTCAATTGGTGCTTTGTGGGTCTTCTCTACAGAATGTAGTGGTGTAGCAGGAAAAATATGGATATCTGGTTAGGAAATTTGTCACTGATGACTGAAAAAAACTTCTGCTTTGCAAAGCAAGGAAAATCAGACAAAATGGCAGCTTGACTTAAGTAGATTATTATCTACATAAAACAAGCTGCTTACTTTGCTCACAAAGTGAATTGTAACACTTCTCCATTTGTTGTTGGCATGCCCTGTATGTCCTTCCAAAACTGAGTACCTGGTCCTGTTTGCAAGTCTCCTCTGAAAGCAATGCCTAGGCAAAATTAAAATCTGAGATACCTTGTTTTTTTTTGTCTTTGCCTCCTTAATACAGAAAGCTGGAGTCAGCCATGGTAAAATCTGGAGGAGAGGAGATTAACAACATCATAAATTCATAGAATATTTAAGATTGGAAAGGACCTTAAGATCATCTAGTTCCAGCCCCCCCCCCCCCGCCATGGACAGGGATGCCTTGCACTTAACCGTTTTGCCCAAGACTCTATCCAGCCTGGCCTTGAGCACTGCTGGGGAGGGAGAATTAATCACCTGTTTGGGCAAGCTGTTCCAGTGCCTCACCACCCTCACAGTAAAGAGCTCCTTCCTTATATCTAACCCAAACTTCTTCTGTTTAAGTTTAAACCCATTACCCCTTGTCCTCCAGCTACAGTCCCTGATAAAGGCTCTCTCTCTGGCATCCTTGTAGGTTCTCTTCAGATACTAAAGCTGTGCTCCTAAGTCAACAGTAACTACCTCAATGTCATCATATACATAGACAGAGGGATCTATAGCACATTTATTCTACTGGTTACTTCTAGGTTAATAATTTTCTCTTCTAAATCAATATTTGACAAAATTACTCGAAGAGGGAGCTTCAGCATGTGAATAGTAAGAATTCTGTTAATCTAGATGGCAGTAAGAACTAACAGACAGCATACATTTAGTTGGCACACTTTCTTTTTTTATGGTCTGCCTGATACACATTTTGACTATAGAAGATGACTAGTTTGCTTCTGTTTGCCTCATTAGCACAGTATTATAAAGTATATATAATTTTAGGAAAATAACTAGATAAAAGGATAATTTCCAGATAGGATGAGATCCAATTTTAGTGAATGCTGGTTCATGAAGAAATGTGTTCATGGTAATTTATTTCACATCATATATAACAATCTTCTCAAGCAACTGTGTATTGGTAGTACCTACTTTTGAAGAACCACAACAGATGCTAAAGAAAATTATTTTCCTAAGGTCATTTTGGAAATTTTTGAGATGTTTTATTTCCTCATAAATTAAAAACCAAACTGTACTTATTATACTTACCAATTGCCTTATTTGAACAAGTATAAAAATTTACTTTTATTTTGTGGAAGCAGAAAGGTTCAGTTCAAACTTCATTGTAGGTAGCAACAGCCTAAGTCACATTGACATTAAGTGTTCATGTTTCAGAATGGTTGTATCACCACTGAAATGCTGTGGTGCTGTCTGTGGCAGGGGATGGTGTCATTCAGAAAAACGCAAAGTTGAAATGGTCAGAAGAGCATTCTTCTTTTACAGGTGACCATACCATCTTCAGTTAGGGACATATTTTCAGGACTGTGCTGGGAATTTCTGTTTTGAGGGGATCCAAATGAAAGCAAGAGCGCTGAAATCTCTTTAGCTACAGTGACCCTGGGAACAGTTCTTGGGACTTTAACATCTACATGCAGCAACTAATTCCCATCCTGTGGTGAAGGCATGACAAGGAAGCATCAAGGAATTGGTGTCCTTGCCTGTACTTCTACTGTCTTGTGTTACCAAAGAAACAAGATAACCAAGTTCATGAGTTATGGAAAAGGGCTATTTGAAAGACAACCTCCCACAATTTTCCTGTGTGGAGGAGACCAGGCGCCTGTGTTGTCATTGCAAAGGTTTGGATATGTAGACAAGGGAAGAGAATTCAAAACAGTACATGGGATGGAGGTGGTCAAACCTAACTCATTATAATGTGGTTAGGAAATGCAGCAGCCTCTCAAAAGGCATAGGAAGCCTGAAAATGAGAAACGAGTTGCTTTTCCCCTCCTCTTCTCCCTTTGCAGCATTGACCTTGAAAGAAAAAATACACTGAACATAACATGGAGTGCTATTCATATCTTAGGAATATTTCTCTATGCAACAGTCAATGACTGAATATGTTTATTCTGTCACCAGCCCTAATTCCCAGTCAATGCGGTGTCTCTGATTTTTAACCTAATATGATGCCTTCTCCTTCAGCATTTATAACCCTTTGGATTATACACTGGTGCAATGTTTATATTTTAGAAATGCAGAAGCAGGAGATGAGGGTATTATCTTAGTACATTTTTCCTGCCTGTTTAAGAAATTAATTCCACGTCTTCTGAAAAAGTGTTCTGTAAGAAAGTGTTTTTCAGTTTTTACATTACATACATACTAAGGCTTTAACAGTCTTGGATTGTGAATGCACTGGAGGTCAGCTCTTCAATAAATAATGCCAAAGTAAAAAAATAGTCACCAGAAACATTACAATTCAGTTTTCATAAAACAACTGAGAAACATTAATTTGAATTACTGCTAGAAAAAGATCTGGTCCAAGTTAAGGTGATGGTTGTTTGCATGCTTCAGCAAACATCTGAATACTATGTACAGTTTTTAGTTTTCCAAAGAATTTCAACCCAGATACAGGAATGAACTTTATTTTGCTGGTTAAAAAAAAAAAAAAAAAAATGGAAAAGAAAACTAACACAAAGAAAAGGGAAACAAAACCCAAGAACAGTTATTCCTTTCATAATGTTCATGTTACTACTCTCTTTCTGTGATCTAGAAAATGCCAGCAAGGAATACAGCTGGTGTTTTCATGCCTAGAAGGCACAAGACTAGTTAAAAAATTTAAGACAGAATAAATCAGTTTACTTAGGACTGAAGACCATGACAATTGTAGGGAAAAGCCCAAAGTATTGGTCAGTTAATTCGGAAAGCTGTGTGGCAGAGAAAAGTCCGTGACTTTTAAGTACGGAATAATTCACAAAATTTTAAAATATGAAAAGGAAAGAGTCATTGTGGGATTAATAAAGCTGTAGTCCTCCCACACGGTAAATCTTGTGAGGACATTATCTCTGGCAGTTTTTTCAGTGTAGGAATCTTCCAAGTTTTTGCTCTTGATCTCTCCCACAGAGGGGCAAATCATGAGACAATGAGGAATAATCTAGTAGATAAAATGCAAGATAAGGACTCAGTTTTGCAGGAAACCTTGGCCTAATTCCCAGTCTTATTATAGACTATAGCCTTGCAGAAATAATTTAGTTATTTTATACCTCTTTTTTTCTCTACTTTAGTACATATGTACATCCCAGAAACAACAAATGGTAAATTCTGTTAGCTGCTGGGAAGGAAAAATTTCAGCTACTAAGCTTCCATGGCTGAACGGAGTCTTTGAGAAGTAGCTAAGGATATGGAGTAGTTAGTTGAGGTGGTAAGGTTGCTTAATGATGATGGTGACAACACTGCCTATCCTTTAACCATCTGCCCACATACATTAATCTCAGGTCCACCCCTACAAGCATCCTCTAAGACCATGGTGTACAACTACTCTGAAAGTTATCTGTGTGATAGCAAGTCCTGATAGAACACTTGATACCGTTGAGCTGTTACATGCTTACAGGTCATGGAAAATCGCAGCCCCTCAAACAACTTCTGAGCACATTTAGGGAACAAGGCTGTCCTGTGGACTTATCCATGAGGCAGTTTGCTTTGTCATCTTCTTCTTGAAACAGGAGAACTTACAGGAGAACATGTGAAGACATGTGCTGTGCTGTCTCAGCTGGGCTTGACACCCAGTAGCTGTTCTTATCTAGACTTCATTAACTATATAGCAGTGGTCTTTAAACCAGCAGTGTCTGAGGCTTGCTTCCTAAATACTGGTGTGAAAGACATGATGCAGTGCTGTCATTTTCAGAGACACAGCCTGTAGCTTAAGCTATTAGTTGAAATATTACAAGCAAGTCCAGATGATCTTAATTCTCCTGACTTAAGTGTCAGTAGCCAGAATTTGTATCCGATGGCATTGTCAGGAACCACAGCTTTCAGGGTTCTTCACCAGAAGTCTAAGCTTCTTTTCTAATTATTTCCCAAAACTATTGGTCCTATTTCCAGTTACCAAGGCTGCTATGTATAAATGCAAGAGGAGACAAAATTGCAAAAGTGATTCTGAAACTTTTAGTAGTACTTGAAAATGAGTGCCAAATACTCAATTATTTTCTATTCATTGTCCTCCATTTCACCCCAGATTGTTGTTTTACACGCCATAATAAAGACAGGAAAAAACTATATTTGACTGAAAAGCTGTATAAGCCTTTACATCTTCCCTTGCTTTTCCTAGCATTTTAAGGTTTTTTTGTGTGTGGGGGCTCATGTATGCTTGCTTATGTCTAACCCCTTTATAGTGCTTTGTCCTTATATAAATAATCTTGAAAGCACATCAAATAATAACAGCAGGGGAATTACTATGCTGCCAAAATGTTTTCATCAAGCAGCTAGAGTGTAGTTATCATTATAATGATTTTGAGGTGTTGGATGTAGTTAAACCAGGTAGGTCAGCTCCTCTGAAATCTCTGAAGCTTTTCTCCTAAGAGTAAAGGAGTTCCCAACTGTAAATAAAAATCAGTGAAGTGTACCAGGAAAAAAATCCATCTGTGTCCTTGCATGCATATATACATATATATGTGCATTTGTGTGTATATGTTCAACTCCACAATCACAAAATAGATAATTTAAAAGGTTTAAATATTTCAATATGTTCTTTCTTTACTCCAAGGTTTTAGCTATTACTCAGGGTGAAAATGAGGAATGTAACAAGAAAGGAACATCTCTTTAAGCCTTTCTTCTTGATCTTCACTACTCCTCTAAATGCAGTTCTGTGTAGAAATGCTTAATTTCGTAGAGGATGTTGAGCATTTCAGGTGATATTTGTAGTTAATTGAATTAGCATGACAAATTGTCTTCCTGTTTCACCCATGCTTGCTATCACTTGTAAAATAGAATTATATGATTTTACTTCACAGACGTGAAAAGAGACTGAAAATATCATTTTTACTTCTTTTAAAAAGGGGAAATTACCTGAATGTGTCACGTGTTATGTGAGAACTGGTGTTAAATTACTGGGTTTGTCCTTGGCCTCTGATTCTAATGTTATTTGCAGAGACAGCTGCACTTGTCGTTCTCTTCCTGAAGGCTCATTTTCCTGATTTCTACTTTGAGAAAACTTAATTCAGTACTGTAAAAGGCCGTAAACTGCCTTTCGTTTTTTTTTTTCTTACCTTGTCTCTGCTTGTTTCCCCGTGTTGGCAACCTGTTTTGGTTTTTTTAAGGTCTCCCTCCAAACCACCCAGATTCATTTCTTCAAAAGTTTGTTCACATGTCAGGAAATATTTCACATCTGAGGCCTATCGCAGTTCTCCAGATCTTCCTTTGACCTTCTGACAACAGTGTCGCAAGCTTACCTCTGGCTGATTTCTCAAGTCCTCCACACTTTTTATTCCACACAGATTGGGGGTATGTGTTGAGGAAAGGAAAACATTGTAAAATATGTCAGCAACACTTTAAAAATACCTGAGGTAGATAGCACTTATGCTAAGAAACTGTGAAAATGCCGATACAGAAAGTTTCAAAGAGTGCTATCTATTCTCTGCACAAAATCGCTTAGTATTTGCATATTACTCAGCCTGCAGATATAGGGACAATTCCTTCTGCATTTTTCATACATATTTTTGCCATGCCTTCCAAGTTCAGTTCTTAAAACCCATAATGGGAAGAAATATATTGTAAAGAGATGAGCCTGTAATATCTTCACTTTGCTGCAATGAATGTGACGTATCTGTTGCCATCTCTTAGAAGGTGTTTTGGTGAGCCATATATTCCACAGAATATACCACAGAGTGCTTAATGTGAAATATTTTGCTAAGGCATTTGGCAGCCACTGCAGAAATAAATGAATGGAGAGAAGTGTAAATATAGCAGCATAGGTGTATAGTGTATCATCCTTAATTTTTATTTTATCAGCAGTACTGACAGTTTATAAAAGTTAATTCTTTAAGTTACAGACATGCATTATAACTCCATAATTCTAGTGAAACTGAACTTCTTCAGAAAATGTAAATGATTGATTTGCTGGACTCACAAAGGTATGTAACTTGGTTGCTCCCAGGGTTGTGACAATAATTCTGAAATTACAGTGAAAACAAAATAACAGAGGTGTTGGGAGGTAAATTATTTTGGTCTGCATCCACATTGTTTTACTACTGTGTTTGTAGCATTTAGCTATGTACATCTAAAATAGCAGAATGACAAAACCAAGACCAAGTTTTTTTATTTTTTGACTCTGCAAATACTTACTCAGCTGAGTGACAGCCATCCCTATGGTCCACTAAGTGACCAAGAAACCTGATTTGCAACAGGTTTTACAAGATCATATTCTTATGTCACCATAAAACGCACTAATTATTTTGATTTCACTTTTGTTCATTGAGCACAGTGAGAGTTTGCGCTAGTCATCTTCTAGAATCTAATATCACACACCCAAGTTAGGACCCTAAGTGCCCTTAAATAGTAACTTATTTTGGAAAGAGAAAAGAGGGAGGCACATTTAGACAGTGATGCAGAGCTGCATGGTGCTGGTTATCCCTTTGGAGGTCAGCAACCCTCTGCAGTCACATTACAGGAAGCCCAGAGTGACTGCGGTTCCTGGCTTTGATGTCTCAGACAGGTGCTTAAGATTGGGTTATATGAATCATCTCTTTGTGTCTACTTTTGCCTTTCCTAAAAGCTTTAGGTATCCTATTGTTCTTTTGAATAGAAGTAAAAAGACTTCCTCTCTTTCCTCTATCCAGCCCATAAGCAGAGTTTAAGGTACACCTTGATTTTCATGACCTATTTTCTTCTGCAATTCAAATTACTCTTTTTTTAAACCTCAGCATTTTCAGCTATTGCCTCTGAAATGACGGTATTTCTTTTCTGAAATCTCATTAGAAATTATTTGAACTACTCTGCTTATAAAAGCTTTCATCTTATCCATTAAAACAAATGAATGACTTATCAGATTTCAGAATACTTGTAAGGTGAGCTTTACAGATCTCATTAGGTGTTAAAAGATGTTTGCAGGAGCAGTGTGCCTGTCTTCAGACATTCAGCTCACAGTGTGCTTTTCCCAGATCTTCAGATTCGTGAAATGCCTCAACAAAATATAGAAAAAGGATTATACTAATTTGAAATAAGTCTGCCTAAAAGGTGAAATCCTAAGACTAGTCATTTTAACTCTCTGGTGTTCCAAACAAAATTCAGGAAAGTTGAGAATAAAATACAGGAAAAAACGGACTGAAGTACAGAAGAGTGAGCGAACTGTACAGTCATGACCCCTGTATATAACAAAAACAATTTCTGGGCAAAATTAAGACTGCTGTTAGACGTACATGTGGAGATTGACTGCAGATATATACAGCAGTGTAATTTTTGTCCACTCTGACTTTTCTATTGCTTGATTAAAAGACTAGACATTTTCCCTTGAGATTCACTCCCCTGCCTAATGTGCTGTAATTGCAACAGAGTGCTTGGTACAGCAGCAACGAGCACTATTCTGTAATAAATTTAGGTCACTGCAGAGTTCATCATGTAGTCCATGGCAACAGAAGATAAAGCACTGGTTAGTCCATCTCTAGCTTTTAGCTGTAGTGTTACTGATTCTCCTTTCTAATGATATTAATAAAGGTAAATGTAGGCAAATTTTGTAAGTCCCAAAGTCCCTTCCTTCCTATGTATGTAATATTTCAGCAAGAGAAATAATGTAACAGCATTATGACAGAAATGTGAATCAGAAGAATTTTTAGCCAAGGAAAGGGCATTCACATTTTACCTTGGAGCATCCCTTTCCCATAACCGTATATTCCCTCAGATAGCCATTTTTGAATCCTTTTGTTTTTACAAACCCCTACGCTTCTTTCTTATTTCTCTAGTGAAAAGCAGATGGAAATTGTGCAAGGCTCTCAGAAGCATTGATTGCAATTGCTAAGTATTTGGAATGAGTTTAGGGAGCACTTTGCTGCAAAAATTTTTTTCTCTCTGCTTATTTACTTGACCTTGTGCTGAGAATATTCTATTCATTATTCATTGAGCTTGTTTGCAAAGTGGCCGTTCAGTTTAAATCCTAGCTGCAGGCTATTTGTAAGTTTTTTCATTTCAAGGTTTTTTTAAGTTTTATTGCTTCGCCATCTGATATACTGCTCTCATGCTGCAGTAGGAGTATCAGTAGCATTGAAATACTGTACCCTGGCTTGCATAAAACTGCACAACTAATGTTTTCTTCATTTACTTAGGTGTTTTAATCTTTTACTGTTGCTGATGCTGATTGCTTATCGATTACCATATCTCCCATGAAAAAATAGAGAGAAAAGCTCAAGGAGTTGAAGCATAAGCCTAAAGCAGTGGGATATGAAAAAAAAAAAAAAAAAGCAACAGGGTGAGGATATGGTTTGAGTTTAACTTTAACGTATAATTAGAAGTAGGAGCAATGAATGACAGTGGACTACAGAAGGTGGACACATGGAGTTTTTTTAGCTTTGCAGATGTTAGCTTTAAGAATCTCAAATAATTTTGAAGAATTTAAAAATGGTATGTAGTGCCACATAAATCTCTTGTAGCTGTGAATGTCAAGAAGAATGGCAAAAAAGGGCATTTTACAAGAATATGGACTACAAAAGGATGTGAGTAAATTGCCTAACAAATTAAAGGCATCAAGTTTCATCTATCTTAGTTATTTGGTTTGTGGCAAATCTGAAGTATTGAACCTGCATTATTAGGATGCATATTTTGAAGGGAATCTAAGGAAGCTAAAAGCTTCTTACCTGTAACCAATAAGTTCTTGAGCATTCATGATATTATTTAGTATTTTCTTGTAAATTTTTTCCCGTGTAAGTTCCTAAGATGAATCTTTTTTTTTTAATCTATAAACTGATTTCTGCTAGAGTCTCTTCAAAGACACCTCGAAGATGAAATTTAAATTGTTGTGTGGTATTAAATGACCAATGGCCAGCTTAACTAGATTTTCTCTGCAGATTTCTCTAAGTATTCTTCAGTTTCCAGATAAAATTTTTTTGCTTATAGCAGAGCACTTCTGAAACTTATGGACCCTAATACTCATGACATATAAGCTATCTTTAGTGAAATCAGTGGAGCTGCAAAAATTTGTGCCAACTAATGAGCTAATTCACATTTTATACAGCTCTTGCTTATGGAAAATGTTAACATTTTTAAGACCTTCATTTGATGGTCTATGAAGTGGTGTTTATTTCAAGGTATGTGTGGAAAATTATGCTTTTGAAAGAGAAATTATGAAAGAAACTACAATTCTACTTATACCTTATAGAAATTATTTACATCATGAAGAAAAGGCACACAAAGGAGAATTTCAAACATCTTCCAAAATTCTACATTTTCAGACCCTTTCACCAAGTAAAAGGCTGACCTGAATCTGCAGCCATATGACTCAAGTAACTCCTTTTTAAAACAATACTGGACTGCTTATTGCTCCTGAGTTTGATTCTAGTTCTGTAGTGTGTCAATAACTTTGTGTGAAGTTGGTGAAAGATACTAAGATCTTGCTGAGATAGACTCAGATCACAGGCTTTCCACGTCAAGTCACTTTTGTTTTCCACTTTTAAGAGTACAGAGGAACTGCTTTAATACGGCTTTTTCATCCTTGCCCTTTATTCTTCCCTATCTTTCTACAACACTTATGATCTTTCTTTCAGGACTTATTTCCCTTGCACTCCAGCTGTGCTTACAGTTCTGTTCTTACATTCCCTTTTTCCAGATGTGTCTGCTGCCAATTTAAATCCTGTTTTTATGCACTCATTAATTTTCCTCAAGTAAGGATATTGTTACAGACCTCAAGATTTGTCTTCAGATAAACCTGTCCCCAGCATTCATGACCATGCATTCTTCTTTGTATTCTCAGACTGAAAAAACAAAACTGAACTTCCTTTTTTTCTGTTGTAGCATTATTGCTAAATTTTCATTATTTTCTTGAGTGCCTTCGATCTGCTAGAATTTATTTCTCACATCAGGCCAGCAGCCCTAATGTCAGAAGACAAAGCCCTGTTGATCATCTGCAGTTTCTAACATTGCCGATTGGAATTTTTAAGAAACTTGCAAGACAATCATCAATATAGTCTAGGAATCAAGGTCTTAGAGTAGACATAGTTTTAGGATAGCCATTCAATATAGTTTTATAGGGATACAGATTTTTTAGGGAAAGTTTTACTTTCTGATGCAAGGCAGTCAACAACTCATAAATTGGGGGCAGACTCATATATAATGAAGTCTTCATAAGGTCTTCCTACTAGAATATAGAAGACTAACGAAAACTTTGAAATTTAATGTCTCAGTTCCTTATCCATTGTCATGATCAAATGAAAAGAAATTATTGTTAGATAAACAGTACTGAAAGAGTATGTTTGTTACACCTGCACTGTAAAAAGTAATTGATGTTTTATTGCTGATGGAAATTATAATCTTATAAATGAAGGAAGAATTTCACTTAAAACAGGCGTCATTGCAGAAAATCGTTTGGGTATTTCATCTGTCATTTTAGAATTTTTGCATACTTAAAACTTTTTGATGGTTTAAATTTAAAAGAGATTCAAGCCTTTTAAAACAATGAACAAAAGTTGACTTACCATATTCTTCTGCATCATAGTGGAAAGTTTCCAGAGTCTTTCCGCATTAAATAGCTGAGGCATTTCTGGAAGTCTGTGAGGAAATTACTACCTGGAGCCAGCCTGTTGTTTTTCTGTTTAGAAACCTTGAAGATGGCCAGAATCCAGCTTTCCAAGTTAGCTGTCTACAGAATAACAAGGTTATATAACAGTTCTCACAAACTGTAGGAAATGGGAAAAAACTAAACACCTCATGAAGAAGTGTTTCTTATGAACCAGCAGAGCTTTCAAGATTTTGATACATGCTAGGATCAACTAGAATAGCTAAGGTGAAAAGTAATTGAGTTTTACCTCACCTATTATTTACAGGCTTTTTCCCAACGCAAATGGATAGCAGATGTCAATATACTGTCATATAACACATTGCTGTTTTAAAATACAATTTGCATTAATAATCGAAATATAAAAGAAAATTTGTTTTCTGTTAGCATATTATGAATGTATTTTTGCGCTCTTTCAGCTGGGTTCATCACACCATACAAAATAAACACTAGGAAATAGGCTGATCATCACTAGGAACTGATAGGAAGTTCATTGTTTAGCCTGTTAATGTTGAGATTGGTAAATACGTGTATCCATAAGCTGGTAAAAGAATTTGTCCCTTCTAGCATTTCTCACAGTGCTTTCATCAACATACCCTTTTTTTCCTGAATATTTAATCACTGCTTTCACTTTTGTCCAATCTACCATTCTGAGCAACCAACATACCCATAGGATTAGAACCTGTGGCTTAGTACCAAACTTAGAAGAAAGAGAACGAGATCATAAGTTTGTATCTATTAGACAAGAAATGCAGGGATTGTTAGCAACAGAAGTGGATGTCTCTCTCTCACATTCCCTGTAGGAGCAGAAAATGGTTTATTTGTTGCCTATACACTGGAAGCTGATAGACTTGATCTCTGAGATCAGTCAGCAAAAGCTTCTACTTATCTACAAATCCTGGGTTCAAACGCCATTGCCAAATAATTGCTCATAATTTTTGTGACAAATGTAAACAAATAATGATTGATACATTTTTTGACACCTCTCCCTTTCTCCTACTTACATAGTTACCAACCAGGCTAAACATTTTCTGTAGGCATGAAAAGAATCTACCTTCAATGTTTTGGTGATCCATTAATGCAGGTCCTATCTGATGGAGTTTTCTGCTTGTTCACTTGGTATGCAACACTCTGACCTTGAAATATGAGCATTAAAGGCAGGATATCTTATCTTGCTGCATGTCACTGTCACCAAACAAAGCTTCTATTACGGGTGCTTTGAAGTGAGCTGGTGGTGAAAGGAGAACCTCTACTGTTAAGCCTACCGTAACACAAAGTCTGTGTTATTTATTTATGATGTTACATGAATCATCTGCACTTTCTGTGATAAGCCCAGAGCTGTATATCTTTCATTTCAGCTGACATTTTGCTGTCATTTGCCAGGTTAAATAACTACTGTGCAATCACTCCAAGCTGATGCATAGTCATTGTTTTGTACAAAATGGATATTTAACTCAGCCAAAAGGCCTTTTTGAAGAATAAAATTTGACAGAGTACATTTTTGAAATTAAGTAGGTCTGCACCAAAATTCACTTTTTGAGACAGCTAAAAGGATTTCTGCAGAGAATTTGACAAGTTATTTCACTGCTGTGCACAAGGTAAAAATGAAAAATAGTTATGAGCAAAAAGGACTTCTTCAGGATCCCAGGGTACTAAAAAGTTTAATTTGCAATGATATATTCTTAGCCTCTCCTGGTAAGGTGTTTGAAAGCTGTGTCTTTTTAAAGACAAAGAGCTGTCAGCTGCACACTTTTGAATGTGTTAAAAAGGATCTAACAAAATGACATTTTTCCTCTAACTTACATTTTGTTTGTTATTCCCGGAGATTTGATTCTATCACAGGACAAATTCTTGATAAACCTACTGTATTTCATGATCTTTTAGCTTGCTTTATCGTGCCATAAAATGATAGAATCACCAGGTATGTTGTGCATAGAGTAATTGAATATCTCTGTCTCTCTAACTGCATGAGGCAGAAAATAGAACACAATTCAAGAATAAGAAGTTTTGCCTGCAATTTTTTAATTTCTGAGAAAATCTGCTGATGGATTCACTTGGATACTTATACTCTTACTTGAGCAACAATAATAATAATAATGCTACAAGCTGTACAAAAATGGACTGGAACTGTCCACAACTGACAAACTATTGTTAGTTAAAGATCTAGAGACTGCTGGTTAATAATTTATAAGCTTCTTATGCAGTACACTATGTGACTTTCATTTTTGTGTTCATGGAGCATCAAACTCAAGGTGTTACTTGTAGATCTGGACAGACTTTTTCCTTTCTCTTTTCCTCTCTTCTAATAATTTCTTAAATACCTGCTGTGTTATGCAAATTTGGGAGGGTGCGGGGAAGGAAAACCAAGCAATTCTAGCCTAAGAAAATGCCATCATGGCATTCATCATCAATTTGTGACATTTGCTGTTCTTTTATTAAACTGTCTGGCATTTCATGAAAGCATGCCCAGAATAATTTTATTTTCATAAACTGTTGTTTTCTCCTACTAAATGATTTCATAGCGTTTGCCATACAGGAATTTCAGCATGGTTAAGAAAGTAATGACTAAAGCTTTAAACCCATCCTGTTGGGTCTCTTACCTCTTCCCAAATTAGTCTGAGACATAATTTTTGATGTCAGGGCTCTGGGCATCCTATCTAGTTGAAACTGATTTTGAATGGTGTTAATGGTGTTGGATAGAGCGAGCATTACTTCAGTCTAGCAGTCTAGCTTGAACACCCCCTCCCCCCCCCCCCCCCCCCCCCCCCC
>JANRGW010028047.1:0-15885 GCA_024733675.1 Psilopsiagon aymara
AGGTGTCCCTGCCCATGTCAGGGGGGTTGGAACTAGATGATCTTAAGGTCCTTTCCAACCCTAACTGTTCTATGATTCTGTTTTATATGATCTCTGTGCCACTCAGGCATGTTGATGAGTTAGCTTCTTTTCCCTCAATTTGATACCATTTTGCCAGTGATGGAAATTGGTGAGTGATTTCCCTGTCTTTATCCTGGCCCACGAGCTTTTGCATCTTATTTTCTCCCCTGTCCTTTTGAGGATAGAGGTGAGCGAGTGTGTGAGGTAGTTGTATGGGTGGGCATCTGGCAGCCAGCCAACATCAACACATCCTGATATAGCATAATGATAGTGTACTGCAAATGGTGCCCAAGACTGCATATCTTTCTGTGGCAGTGCATTTACTGGAGTAGACATGCTAACAGGGATGGCACATGATTCATGGTGTCATGTCCCTTGAGGCCAGCTGGCATGTAATTGTTTAATGCTAACCAAAGTCCACCAAATCTTGCCCAGGGATTGTTCTCTGTGTTTGAGGAGCTTTAACGTGAGGTTACAAAGCAGCTGACAGATAAGTGGAGTTACAGCTAGGGTACCAAGGCTTTCTGCTTGGTTGCTGGTTATGTGGTGTGCTGAGATTTTAGCCAAAATTGTCTCCATTAAAAGCAGGTTCTCATGTCCAGTGTAGATTAAGAAATTCCAGTGTGTCTTCAAAGCAAACACCAAAAATCCTTCATGATGAATGTGGGTGTGTTCAGTGCTCTTCACAGCACTGGTACCTCATCATGAATAAGGAGACTAATAAAGCTGAAATTATTATCTGTGTCCTGGTAAGTCAAGACATTCAACAGTACCATAGCATTTACCAGCCTTCAGACAGACTCATTCTGTCTTGAAACAGAACTTTCAGAGGTAGATCCATCATTTAGTATTTGGTTGCTTTTATCAAGTGATATAACCTAGAGTGTTTGCTACTGGAGAGGAACATTTATTGAGTTTTATTTCATGCATGTGCAAGAAAAAGAAGGAAAACTATGTAAGTCTTCTATTTAGTTCAGGTAACTCGGTTACAGCAACAGCTACAAACATACAACAGATCAAGTACTCACATAGTAGCAGCCCATGTAACTTCTCCCAGAGTATCCTGTTCCCAGATAAATGAGAGACAGGTAAATAGAAATTAGGTTTAAGGTGGGTGGTGTGCTGCAAGGTAAAAGTGCTTACAGCACTATAGCTACTGTGGAGAAATAGATGCTTAATCATATGTTTACATGCCTGTACAATCGGTTTAATTAAATTACTGTCAAAAGCTTATCATTCAATTTTTCCCCCTTTGGCAGACTTAAGTAGAGCCTGAGGAAATGATGAATTCTGAATAAGGGGAATATGGTATGTAGGGCAGCAAAATTTCCTAGAAAATCTGAATTTAAAAAGGGAGAAAAAGCACTACATCTCACTATGTCAACTCAGGTAGGGTTGTCTGCTTGGATATTCTCATGAAAGATACAATGGTAGAAATCCTTTAGTGAATATTAATTTGTGTTTCTGTGTTGGTGCCCTAATTCCAGAATACTTTACAACTAAACTGGTTAGGCCCTAAGCAATGAATTTCTAAGTTTCTAGCACTTCTTCAGATACAGATGTTAGACACATATATTAGATGATAGCTAAAGTTTTTTTAATGCTACTTTTTTACATACCTAATATTGCACATCAACCCAAATACTAGTGCCACAAATTTAAGTAGTAATATTGAACTCTACATTTTTCACCTCTTATAAGCCATTGCTGCTTTTTCACAGAAGGTTACAAGCTCAAGCACACAAAGCTCTATGCCATCAGAGCATTTGGGATTGTAAGAGTTACTAAAATGAAAAAGATCAGGTCAATATTTACATCGGGTTCTTTACCAACACAAGGTGTTTGGCATGTGCACCATATTAAGGCCATTCAGTTAACAGGAGCTCCTATAGTGTATAATTGAGCTGCATGTTTCTGGCATTTCTGAAAGATTACCTGCTTATTTAGGATCTTAAATTTCAGTTACGCAGTAATTTTCTGGAATGAAGCTTATATCAGGACTAGAATTTAAACATGGATGCCAGAACCTTAGTGTTGTTTAAAAATTCAGAAGCTAAAGATGTAGCAAGTATATACACCAGATATAATCATAACTAATGCTGTTGACATACTGTGGTATATTCTGTGAATTTACAAGAATTTGAATAAGGGACTGAGGCTGATAGTACTATGTGCTATACAAATACAGAACAAAAGATGATTGTAAAGAAAACAGCAACTGAAATTAAAGAAGGGTGTAGAAAACTGATGATGTGATACATAGTGCAGTTCTAGAATTAGAAACCTGAGTCTAAACACAGGTATATTTTTTAACTATTATCCATTTCATTTGATGCTGGGTATAACAAATCAGATAATCTTTTTGCTGAAATTTCTTAACTTACACTATCGTTACAAACATTTACTCTGCTGGAATGAGTTGAAAACCCCCAAACAAACAACAGACTGGAGTACGATAAGGGACTATAAAATAAGACAGAATCTGCCCACCTTTAGAGGTATGCGATTTAATTTTCTACAGTACAATGCTTGAAATTTTCGGGTTCATTGCTATAAACAAGAAACATTATTTTTTTTCTCTCATTAAGCACAGAACACAATTTTGTATTTTCTTTAAGCAAAACTGCCTCAAAATTTTCCATGAATACTTGAGTATTTTTCAGATGTTTTTCTCTAACAAAAGCTTCAAATTAGCACTAATGTACTTGACATTATGGAGAGGGGTTCTTGAATAGAGGCCATGCGGAGGCTTTTAAAAGGCTTGTGCCTTAAGAATTATATCACCAGTTTGCTGTCTAAAGGCTTCCCCTTTTAGCACTGAAGCTTAATTTTGTGCTTTGTGATGTCATAGCCCAGACCTTTAAGGTAAAGGGAAAAAATTATAATTAGCGCACAGATTTGGAGTTGTTGTAGGTTGAATTTTAGGTAGAAACAAACACAAAGAAGGTATTTGGCAGCTTATTGCTTTGAAAGAGACAGAACTAGTCTGGTTGAAGAAATATGCTTTAGTTAATATTAATAGATTTATTTTTTTTTCTGTTTACTTTGGTATTGAAAAAAAAAAAAAATCTACTTTAGAGAACCAAAACCAATTTATTGTGATTATTCTAAAATACACTTCCGATATTGTTAGCTAAATTTATGTCTTACTAAAAGGTCTATATCACCTTTTTATATATATTCTTACAATATGTAATTTCTGTATTTCAGAAATATTGCTGCATGACTGCATTGAAGGGATATGATTTAAAGAAATCTATAGTATAAAAATGTAAAGAAAAAAGCTATTTTTGGTTCTTTGTGGTACTGTTAAATACGTTGTTTTCTGAAAACTGATATACCACAAGACCTGTCAAACATGTGGCTATTACATTAAAATTTTCCATTGAAAAATTAATTTTTTTCACCTTGCTGTACAAAGTGTTATCTTTACCAAACCCAGGGAAATGTGGGGAAAAGCACACATCTGTAGGTGATGTTATCTGGCTATTATAAGGAAATTTGGGCTGTTTTGAGTGGCAGCTACCAGAGAGATAAACAAACATTTAAAAATAATGATACGAAATGCATATAAGGGGCAAGGTTACAGTAAGCATAATGGGGTGGGGGAAATTGTTATAAAAATCAGTGCACACTGTGTTTATGGTACTGCCTGAATTATCTTTCTTCTTGTGATTCCTTTTTATATTTATTTAAAAATTAAAGCCTGAAAGTCACTCAGAGAATATATTTTTTCAGATTTGGAAAGCATGCAGTTCTAATAAACCAGGGGAAAAAAAACACCTGTGATAATGAACACCAATTTTCCTGGGAAAAATGTAGTTCCTTATTTCAGAGCAGGCATTAGAATGTGAAATAAAGATTTTTAAATATCAGATGGAATTTCTATTCCTTTTTTAATCATTCTTATTTTTGTGCATTCGTGGATGAGTATGTCCTAAGCATCCATAAACTAAAAATGGTCTGTAATGCAAAGCTAAAACTTGCAGAACATTGGGCACCAACTGGAAAATTATTTTATTTCAACTACCAGTGGATGGTTACTAATACACAGATTTACTTTGCCTTCGTGTTCAGAATACTTACATGTTTTTGTAAGCCATCTACCCAGAATTTATAAATAGGAAATAAAATAACCCTTGAAAGCCAAACAACTTCTCCTCCTTGTCGCCATATGCTGCATCTTTTCCCCCTAGGTTTTGTATGCTCTGTATGCTGAAGAATGGTGTCTTTTCTTTTCATGTAGCTCTGTCGGTGGTCATAACAGCTATTCTCTTCATGAATATGTAAATCCCATGCATAAAATCAGAAAAATTAGCATGGTGATTCCCATTATAGAACGTGTCCAATTATGTCTGTCTGATACGTGAATAGTGATGATTTAATCTTTTGACTATATGAGCAGATTCAGGTACTGTTACAAGAGACGCTGTAATTACAGAATACCCAAACACACAAGCTGGATGCATGCACATGCTGGGGGATCATCGGGCTTTTAATAAGAACTGGGCATCTGATGCGCGGCTGTGATGGAGTACATGCAGATTCATTTTCAGGCGCTTACTCTGATGGTTAGTGACAAGGGAGAAAAATGCCCTAGGACTGCAGTACCATTCCCCTTACTAACTGAGACTCATTTACATTTGAAATTTGTCTTTTTTTTTTTTTTTTTTTTTTTTTGCTCCTACTCGATGCTGGTAATTAGAACGGAATGAATGAAAGTTTGGATAAATAAAGGGAGAAAATGGTGACCGTATTTGCTAGGCTTCCTTAACTCATTTGGTTTATCAGGAATGGGTGTTGGAGGGGGAGGAAGGACATGCAGAAAACAAAAACAGAAAGGCATCACCAGCAATTGATGCATTTTTGTATTTAAATAAGCAGGCGTGCTCATGCATATTTATATGACGTGCATGCCTATGCGCCGCTCTGAGCAGTGGCACTGCGGCTCGGCTGCAGTAATTAGGCTGATGTAATTATGGCAAAACAAAGCAAGCTTAGGCTGATATTTTTTTTCATACAGTGAGAACATTAAAGACATATGTGTATTCCAGTGTACAAAAAAATGAACCTGAACTGCTGTCAGAGGCTAGGAGGACAGTGTGGCCAGTGCACCTATTGTGTCACTGCTGTAGAAAGCAGCTTAGCGATTGGCCACTGTCTGCAGCACATAATACTGACTGGTTATAAAGGACTTGTCTAGAGGAAAGCCTGTAGGTACTCCATTGTCTGGCAAAGTTGATATGACTGCATTCTTTTTGCAGGGGGTCAGACAGCTGAACTGTAAAAGCTGCACAGATCTTTTTTTTCCCCTTCTTCCTCTGTCTCTTTCTCTCTGTCTCTTCCATACAGCATTTTTCTTTCACGCCCTGTCTGAGTTTGCATAGTTAAAGAGAATGCTAATTAAGATCCCTTGTCTTAACCTGAAAATAATGACTTGGATGTAAATAGAAAACTGGCGAGAGTTTAAAATATTCTTGCGTAGCACAAGATATATGGTACTGTTCTAGGGGAAAAAAAACGAAGATTTTTTTTGTAATTAAGGTAAACAAAGAAGAGTTGTTGCTTCTCTTTCATTCTTTCCTTCTTTTTTTTCTTTTTTTTTCTTTTTTTTTTCTTTTTTTTTTTTTTTAACCCAATGGTGCTGTGCTATTGCAGGTTAGATAATGTTTTATTTCAGAAAGTGTGCTAGCTACATAATTTTAAAGTCCACAAATCAGTTGCAATTTAGTGCTTATTAATCCTTCTTAGGATGTAATTCGGTGAAAGAACTGCTTTAAAAAAAATTCTTTTCTGTATTATAGACGGATCTAACAACGCAGTCTGGGCTCCGTGCCAAAGGCTGGTATTTCACAGCAGCGACCGCCTTACAGATGAGCTGTGGGAAGCAGGAGGGAGACTCTCTTAGGGTGCCACTACTATGGAGACACAGCTGGGCTGAACAAGATTTGCTTCAAACGACAACAAGAGAGACAGAAAGTGTCTGGTTCGACCGCTGCCCAAGCAGGCAGTAACCAGAAGAGCTAGCAGCCAATCCGGCCATGCTGCACTGTTCGAAACCAGCTCTACATCCCAGCCAATCAGTGACATCACTGGTGAGAAACTCATTTACATCATGCAGTAATGAACTTTGTTTAACGTATCCTTTTTTCTTCTTTTTCTTTTTTTTTTTTTTCCTCACAGAGATTAGGTCCTCCATTAATTATTCTGCCAGCATAATTTGAATCACTATGCAAAACAGGGGCTACATTTTTCTGATTTTTCTTTAACTGTGTGCTGTCTCTGCAGGTAACCATGGGCATTGTTCCATTTTTATTTTTTTTTTTTTCTGATGGCCCCATAAAACCTTAGAGTCTTTTATTGTTAATATTGTGCATATATTTTTCTTTCATGTATATTTAGCTCCTTGTAGTCCTTACCTAATATGGTACTGCTTCCGTCAATTATAGTCTGAGATTACCTTTAATCATCTTGGAAGGTAAAAAGGGTGTTGCTGCAGCACTGAGTTTGCATCTTTAGCTGCCATCATGGTCTAAGTACTTTTTCTAATGCTTTAGAAATCATTTCACTGTGGCCGTTTTACATATCTGGCTTTCTCTAAAGGTTCTTACATGCATCTGTTACAACTGAGTGAAGTTCAGTACTGTTATATTTCATTCTTCGCCACTTTCAGCCAAGATGTCATTTTATTACTGAATAGAGCTGAGATCATTTCTGAGCAAATTTCACCCCCTTCCTTCCACCTCAACACAATGCACCTGATTTGCATCCATTTACCAGAATAACAGAATACAAGAGGCAGTATGAAAGGAAGTCAAGGGATAGCTTGCATACTGCTTCAGGGTATATTGCAGCAAAGCGAAATATAGAATTTTTGTTTAGCCATTTCTCTCTTTACTTAGGGCGTGCTTAATCTACATAGAAAAGATCAGATCTTAGCTTGAAAAACTATTCTCTACCCAGTTTTTTTGTGTTAGGGAATAGGTTTGGTGTTTGGGTTGTTGTTTGGTTTTGGGTTTTTTTTAATAATAAACATGCACATTTTCTTGAGATGTGTTCAATTAAAATGGAAAACGTTTAGGCAAGCCAACATTGTGTTGAACGTTTGGATTTAGTTCTTTGTGGGTAAAGTAATTTGTTGTGCAAACAATTTAAAACCAGCCCAAAATACTGTGGAATGCAGAGATTTCAGACTGCATAATCTATTGAGGCAAGGTTTTACTCTTCAGTATTCTAACAGCTGAAACAGAAGCAGATATTAGACACATTCAATATTTTGCTACTAAATTAAAACTATATTGCTAGTGGGCTTCGAGAGGTCAAGTCTTTGCTAAAGCAAAATTTTATTTAACAAGTATTCTTAAATAGAATTTTTTGTTACAATATGGTAATTTCCCCCCTCCACGCACACAATAATGTACAATTTATTTATGGAGCTTCAGTTATATATTGACCCTTGTAGTCACTTTGAAAATACTGAAGATTTAAACACTAAACCATAGCTTTTTCAATGCATGTTGCATTCCATCATCCCATCATCAGTATTCTGTGTGCGGCTGTCCTGATTCAGCCACTAGCTCCCCTGCTGCAGATCCTGTAATTTGAATCATGCGTAATAATATATTATCCTACTGGGGGCCTTCTTTCAGTAGGAGAGTGGTTTTATACCTTCTGCTATAAGAGAACTGTTGGCTTCTTGCCATCTCGTAGCCATTATTCACGAAGGCAATCAAGATAGTCTTCCTTAAGGAATAACATCTGCACAACTGCATGTGCCAGAAATATGCAGCCTTCCCTCACGTTGTAAATTTTGTTTTCTTGGAAGCAGGAGTAGTTGAGAAAGCTGAAGCATAAAAAATGGACATTTACAGGAATTCATCAGAAGTGTATTGAATGTACCATGTGCTGAAATCCAGCTGGTGAGGACATTTAGAGTGGCTAACAGGGGCAGAGGAGAAGAAAATAGAAGCTGATGGTTATTCTGTAGCCCTTGCTAAACTTTTTCAAACTCAGATTATTGATAAATCTGATGATTAATACTGTATTAAAAATGTGATGTTTTCCTTGCTGACAAGGTACTTTTTTATCTAATGTGCTGCGTTTCCCAAGTTGAGAATCTAACATCATTTGATGCGTTCAATAGGATGCATTATTGGTTAGTAGTGAATGAAAAGCAGATACAAAAAAGGTCTTAAGATTGTAGAAAATATGGAAACTTCACAATGAAGTAGCAGATCTCAGAAATGCAGAATCTGAGAATACTCTGAAAATACAAGTTTATGAATTGTATCTGCTGGTAAAAGCTCTGTAGGGCATCTGAAGGTTAGTGAAAGCAACTGCCGTGGGGGCAGAGAAAGAAAAACTTCAGATCTGTGCAACTCTATCATCTATAGAATATACATTGCTGCCATAAGTAGCGTATCTACCAACAATGTGGCCTATTTTTTTTTTTTTTCATTCATGTAAATATAATCCCTAAACCACAAACAAAACCCCCTCAAGATCTTATTTTACAAATATTCTTTTTGTGTAATCATATAGAGGAGTGGATTTTTTTCTTACGTACCAGTGGTTTGACCATTGCTGTTAGCAGTAGCAGAGGTGTTATTTTTGTTTTGGGAAAGAGAGAGATAAAGTATTAGGGAGAAGAAGAAAAATCCAATTTAGAATGTTTATCTTATCCTGGAGCATATATATTCCTCATTGAAGAACAATAATACAACTAATTGTTGTTACAACTAGTTACTGTAGTAACTAATCCTACACAAACTGTGTTTGTTACAGTACTATTGAGACAGTACTATTGAGACGTACAGAGGTGAGAGGAAGTCTTCTTGTTGACATCATCTCCTGTTTTACCTTCTAAAAGAGAAAAAGAAGATCCATAAAGTGGCTGAAAATTGGAAGTGCTAACATTTAGGAACAGATTTGCCTCTGAGTCTAGGCAAATGATGGTTAAATATCTGGCTAACATTTAAAGAATCTTCTTAGAGGGAAGCCATGACCTCAGCACCTGAAAAATCTGTCATATTTAAAATACTGTACAAAAAAGATTGCCGTTCTTTAAAGAAATTAGGGAAATGCAGTCACATAGCCTAGAAATAAACTAAAGTTTAGACAAACAAGTTAGTGGTTACTGCTTACTCTCCAAATCACACCAAGGTAGTAGTGAGGAAGAAAGCTTCACAGACCGTTAATGCTCCCTTGAAGAACATCGTCTGTAAAGTCCTTGAGTTTTCCGTTAGAGGGATCAGTTGGAAGGACAAGAATATAATGATTTAATGGGTCACAGGGAGACAAATCGTCTTTGTGATAGCTGAACTCTAGTTTGAAATGAGGAAACAGAGTAAGTAGAGTATGGCATTTGCCATAGTTCATCGTATTTAATAGAAGAGTTATAACATTCTAGAGGATGAGCCAGCAAATAGACACTGGAAATTACATCTTCTTTTTTACTTCTGTGAACAAATACATTGTACTTGATGCTGTTCTTCTGTGCTGGCATTTCTGCTTTCTGATGGAAGTCCTAACAAAAAGTCCATTCAACCTATTTCTTCTAACAAAAGCCTATTATTTCAATATCTGATGTTTCCAAGTAGGATACCTACAGGAGGAGGATATAGAGAGTGGTGATTGTGTTCTGCCATGACATAGTCTATAAAATGCCTGCCTTTTGTAGCTCAAGTTATACCATTTCTAATGAGAACAATGAGATTACATGGCAGACTTGACTGCTGATGCAAATGACTGCATTTAAATTTTTTTATCATATCTGTTTTTTACAGTTCAAGAGAATGTTCCTGTTTCTTCAAGTAGTCAATTTTTTAAACAAACAGATCAATTCAATTAGTTCTTAGAATTAAGGGTAATGATATGGGGAAACACACTAAGAAACCAGTAACTTCTAGGTTCTTCCTGCAAAACAAGAAGAGTAACTGTGAGAAAGATGTAATTGTTTCTTTTTTGTTGATGACCTTTCAGCTGGTACATGTACATCCTCTCTTTTTTGCAGCATGCTAAATTGAATTGTTTTTAATGCTAATGAATAAATCAAGCCTAGAATACCCTGCATATGTTTACCGAAAAGCAGAGGATATTGAACTATTAAACACACTAGATTCTTTTATAGTCAGCAGTGAAATGGTAGGAAGCTATAGAGAAATAGCTGCCTTGCTGAGTTTGTTCTAAAATTCTAGAATAGTACAGGCATATAGATATTTCACTTGGGCATATAAATGTTCTTTGTTTATTTTTCTGGTTTTAGCTGGTACTGAGATACATACTTGTCTAAGACTGTGGAGGAAAGAGCTTATTTATGGGATACTTTAATACTGAATCAAAACACAATCTTCAGTAAACAAGGTCAGTTGTGATTTTACTGCAACATTTTAGCTTTTCTCACTTTAAATTAGGTTGTGAGAAATAGAGTGCAATGGCTATTCTATGTATCAGAAAAACCCTGGAAGGGACTGAAAACCATTTTCTAGAACCAAGTATCAAAAGGATGGTGAATAATAGATGGAGTCGTCAGTTGTTCAAGGTCAGTCATACCATGACTTATGGGTGATACAGGAAGAGGTGCTCTTTCTTGGCCTAAACACTGCTCTGAAATGTTCTTTTACTGTTGGGTAATGGCAGGGCAGTTGAGCAGTGCGCGTTGGAGTACGTCACCCTGGAGGCCATCGGACAGCAGCTTTGATGTGCAAGGCGGTGAACTGCTGACTTCTGTGGTTGTGTTTTTATTTCTTACAGTTGTTTTCATTTTTCATGCCAGACATCAATGTTGTATTGTGCTTAGGGAATATTTTGGAATCAGACGTGTTTTATTAGTGCATTTATAATTTTTCATAAACTAGTCTAAAAGGCCTGATGACATAAACATTAGAAAAAAACTCCACAACCCAAACCTTAGTTTGGCAAGATAGTTATTAAAGTATATTCAGATAATCTCAGGCAATGTCTAACCATAAAATGGGGTATAAATAAACCAGGAGTAGCATATAAAGAATAGTACAGATCTGATTAGATGTCAGCTGTAGCATGAACCAAGTTACCTTGGAGGTGGAAGCAGGCTTGCTTTGTTGACAAGGTATGAGCTAATATACCTTTGCAGCAAGCCTAATTAGCTGAAATAGATCCCTAGTGTAGTTGAGGTAAATTTAGTTTCACCAGATGGTTCTGAGTTGTGCAGTATATATCCAAAATGTCTAAATAGAAGTTTGCAAAAGCCATATGAGCCAAAATTAGCTTGAAAGCTGAGAACCAACCCTCATTCTTATAGTTACAAACTAGCACCAACATGATTGGAACTGTAATGAACTTTCTTCATGAAAGGCCATATTTCCTAATTGCTTTATATGATGTGCAGAGACTTCCCATACTAGCTGGCAGTGTCCTTAGTCTGGCAGGGTATAAATTTTGTGCAGAATTGTACTTTTAAAAAGATAAGTGGAGGTCTTTAAATTTCAGGGCAGAAAGCTTGAAACTGAATCACTGAGGAACTTAACCTTACTGCAAGAGGCTATTAGTTCAATGTCATTGTTTTGAAATCGATTGCTAAACACATTGAAAGCTGTTTTTACACTAGTTGAATCCTTGCTGTTGAGTGCTTTTGTTCCTGGAAATAAGTTTAATAAGAATGTACAAGGATTGAAAAATTCATCAATCACAACCTGCTGAGTATCTGACGAAGTGTAATCAAGTCTTCTTGTCCACTTCAAAGAGAAATGGTTTGGTTTGTTTTTTCTCTAGATCTATTCATCTGTTGGTGGTTTGGAGGACTCTGAAAGGGGCAGGAAGCTTTGGGCTGAGGCAGCAATGAGGATGACTGACTTCTAGTGTGGGTGTTGTAATTAGGGAGCAAGGCTTGCCTGCTTCTCTGAAGGATTTAACTTCAACCTGGACACTAAGAAATCTAGAGAATTATTTTTTTCTATTCTCCATAAAAGAGATGAAGATTTAGGGACTGCCTGTTACTATTCCTCTCAAAGGCTTTGAACAGAGGCCAAATGGTGACAAAAAAACATATTTAAAATAATTTGGACTTTCCAGCGAAGTGGAGAGATGTTGGGTCCTGCTAGGGTTGATACGAAGAGAGACCTACAAGGTCTGTTGAAAAACACTGTAGCTCATTTATGACCATTTTAGTGCATCTGATCTTGTGTGCAGAATTTGGAATGGTTTGCAGCTGGTAGAGTGGGTTGGGAATTTATAATTGTTCTGGTTGTCCAGTGAAAATTACTGTTTCTATAAAATCTGAGCTGTCTTTGGGTAATGTTTGCAATCAAGAATTTTCAAGTTTAAAACAGGTAAGGAATGGATCCACCAGTGGATCAAGTCACTTCAAAACCAGTAAAAATCACCAAATGAAAAATTTGCTTTTGAGCTGGTTTGACATAACTATATGTATACTATGTTCCATTTTAGCATGTCATCTCATCAGAACAGTATTTGGGCTTCTTTTCTCTTTTATGGTCTCTGCTCAAAAGAAGCAACAGAGAATACCTTCATACACGCACAAAAAATGGTGCTATGGAACTCTCTACTGTGAGAAACTCCTGACTCAAAATAATTACCTTTATTCAAAGAGTATTCAGTCAAATTCATGGATGAAACATCCATGAAGAACTGTTGAACAAATTGACATTAACTCTAACTTGGGATATCCTTGAGATATAAATTGCTTTAGGCTAGGAAGTTACATAGGTAGGAAAGCATCTTTATGTGTTTGTGTGTCCTTGCTCTTTTCTTTTTAGGCATCTATTGTCAGAGATAGGTAGGATACCGGCCTCTGATGTTTTATGGTACACGCATTATTAGGTTCCCTGAGGTGCTAAGTATGATGCCATTCAAAGTTTCCTCAGTGCTGTGTATGAGAATCAATTGATTTGTGCTATAATAAGTAAAATATAGTTGAGCAGATGGTATATGCACAAAAATGAAAACAGCAAGCCACTAAATTGTTCTCTTCAGGTATTACATTGTGATAGTAAAAAATAGAAGAATTTTTATAGGGCATGAAATAAAGCATGTTGAAGCACTGTAGTCAAAACAGAATATTTTGATTTTTTGAATGTTTAGAGGTGTTTACAACTTATCAGCAAAAATAAAATATTACTGAATTTTTTATTTCCTTTGGAATGTCCCATTCAGCATAAAAGTTTGAAATTTCTATACTTTGACCATCTTGGTGATGAAAAAAATCTAAAATGATGAAGCATCTTACTACATGAAAAAATCATATTTTGATAATATATCAGGCTGCAAGGCTGTATTCCCTTTTTCTAGTAACCAAAGGATGCTGTTCCTGACCTGAAATACTGATGAAGCAGCCATGTTTCACATCTCTGTGTGTGAAATAGCTGCTTCTTAGACTCCCATTTATTTCTCACACAAAATTTGTGTTCAATGGCTATTTGCTGTATATTTATTAGGCTACAATTTTTTGTAAAAGGGAACTATAATGCTTTGGGTCTTTAAGTTCATGCTAATACATGCAATGTCTTGAAAATGATGTAGGTTTACTGTCCAAGCAGAATGGGCTAGGTGCATGTAAATGGACATATTTTTAAACTAATTGCTCTAACTTGTTTACAAAGTGAAATTATTTCCTTTTGTTTCTTGTCCTGCAAATTATGGACATAGAACTAAGACTATGATAATGATGATTGCCAAGCTGAAAATAAATATTTACATTGTAAATGACACCCAAGCACAAGTTAAAGCTGAAAACAAGACTATAAGGATTTGACAATCTGTTGTTGTTTTGTAGCAAAATATATTTCCATTTGAGTCACTGAACAGCAACAACGTGCTAAGTGTTTCCACAAGTTTTAGAAAGTTATAATGACCACAGAAACCTGGAAAATTCTGGGATTTAGTGCTTCAGTGGAAATATTTCTAAATAGTCAATGTAGTGTCAGTATAAAAAACTATAATAATTGCATTTGTGATATTTTTTTTTTTTTGTCTGAGTTCTTTTTGAAGACACTGAATGGTTTTGTTTTCAATCCAAATTTGTGAGCCAGTTTGGGAGCCAACATCAACATGAATGTTGATGTGAATGCAGACAGTCGTGTTGACATAGTTACATAATTTTACTATACATATTCATTTTCTGGCATGTATTTGAAACTGTATTTGTGTATTTTCAAAAAGTTTTGCTTAGTTGACTAAATGAAGACCACCCCACAGTTTCATTTTCTTATGCCATTCTGGTGCATGTCTGGAATAGCCTGTGATTTCATTGCATTACCAGTCATTTTGCATGTAGGGAGCCACGATATTCCCTGTTGGATTACGTAGATATGAGCCATCTTGGGCAAAACTTGCCTCACTACAATGTGTGCTTATTCAGGGCCCAGTACAGGGAGGGCAGCAGAGCATCCAGGGCTCATGCTGTGCAAGTCACAGCTTTGGGATCAAAAGAAATGGACATGCTCAGTGAAGCAATGTAGTAAAGAAGGTTACTTTCAAAAATCCGTCTGCTTTCCTTGGGACTTCTGGGAGACAAGCATTTAGAAACATGGCTATTGCAGGATGTTCAGATACAGCCTGAAAATGACAGCCCAAACACAAGCTGAGCCATTATTTATACTTTTATACCTTCCCGTTGTTTGGAGATCTACAGCTACCCATGAACAGGCATTGGAGTGGGCTAGGTATGTGAGACCTTATGTTGCAGGCAACTCCACATATGGGATAAATTACTATTATTTCTTTTATTCCTTAATTTAGCTGCTCAGGCCCCCTTTTGATTAGCATAGTTTCTTTTCCAAGTATCTATGGAAAATAGAAATGTATGTCTTCATTAAATTGTGTCTCTGAGAGAGACCAGGGAACGATTTTTGTGCACCTCATAACCAGTTGTTTTGTATTCCTAATAGTTATGCTCTCCTAACTGGTGGCAACATTATTCCTTTTCTTTCATTTGTTTTTGTAGTTCCCTTTACTTGTATTGCTTATTATTGATGTGACTTACTAAAATTTTCCAAAGACTTAATAATAATTTTCAACTTCTTTTGCCTTTATACCAATGCAGTTATTATTTTGATTTTAATATTCAGGATAAAAATCAGAAGAACTTTTTTCATGGCAAGGGAGGCCTAATTAGAATTGGGAGCTGGTGTCATTACACAGTTGTTGTGAAGATACATATCCTGTCAAAATAACAAAGAAAAAGAAAAGAGAAAACAAAACCAAAACTAAAACCCAAAAAAACAATTTAATGTAGTGTATATCAGAACAGTGTATGTAGTCTTATTTCTTATTGTTGCTGCAAACTTCATCAGCCTCAGTACCTAAATCCCAATTAATTTCTTTAAAATGTAGACATTCTCATGTTGTTCAAAATTAGCATCATACAACAACATGCAGATTCTTCTACACAATAATGCTAAAATGTATGTTGGTACCTTTTTCAGATTATACATAATTAAAATCATCTCCCACTTGTTTCTATAAATGGTGTTATTTTGCTCTATTCAAAAGTTTTTGCAAATAGAGTAAATCACACATTTAAGTTCAAGCATGCGAATCAAGGATCATAGACTCATAGAATAGTTAGGATTTAAAAGGGCCTTAAGATCACAGAATCATAGAATTGTTAGGGTTGGAAAAGACCTTAAGAACATCTAGCTCCAACCCCCCTGCCATGGGCAAGGACACCTCCCACTAAACCATATCACCCAAGGCTCTCTCCAACCTGGCCTTGAACACCGCCAGCAATGGAGCATTCACAACTTCCCTAGGCAACCCATTCCAGTGCCTCACCACCCTCACAGTAAAGAATTTCTTCCTCATATCCAATCTAAACTTCCCCTGTTT
>JANRGW010028048.1:0-10335 GCA_024733675.1 Psilopsiagon aymara
TTGTCTTTTTTTCATTTTTTGCTCCCTGAAGAGTGCATTCTATTTCGACATTTTTTTTTTTTTTTTTTTTTTTTTTTTTCCTGGAAGAGTTGCAATGACTGCCATTTTTGAACAATACCTTCGTGCAATATTTTGATCCTATAGGTCCTATTCCATTCTCACTATGTGTTTTGGTATTTTTTCCTCTTGGCAATTGGTTGTACTAGCCCAAGTCCTGATCTGTAGCATGTCCTAAGTCTTTGTTATAAGTTCGTGTTGTCTAGATGATGTTAAAAAAACTGTTTTTAAAGAAAAACAAACAAACAAACAAACAAACAAACCAGGATGAATAGAAATTTTAAGCAGGCAACAAAAAAAGAAAAATAGCAGTTCTTGTCATTCTGAATATGTGTTATTTGTTTATTTTACATTTACTGTTCAATTTAAAGCCATATCAGGTACATGCATCCCTGTGACTTACTATTATCACTCTTAATCTTCTCCCCCATGATTTTTGTTAGTCAGTAGATCTTTGGAGAAACATGTTAAAGTCCATTTATATCTACTAGAATTTGAAATTCATCTTTTCTGTCATCTCTGTGGGTTTTGCAGTTTCTGTTGGAGAGCCTGAGCATTATATATAAAGCATCATACAGGCTTCTCTGTTTTTTTGTGCCCTAATGGGCTTGCAGTAAGAATAGAACTCTTCATTTAGTTTCTTCCATAAGGAAAGGGTATTTTATTATAATTTTTTACTTCAGTATTCCTTATTCCTCCACTGAGCCCAGTTTTGTTAGCAAACAAAAAGACAGCTGTTTTTACAAAGAACTCTTGTTAAAACAGAGGAAAGAGTGATGATTCTGAATGTGTTTATTAATTGCTACAAGTCTATCCTGTACTAGCCCATGAGCATCAATGCAACCTTCCCATTAGGATCAGGCTCTGCATACTTTGCTGCTGATGTGCTCTGTTTATATTGCTGGGTATTTTTTGCTGTTGCTATAGAAGAAGCCTTTTTCTCTCTTTCGACAAGTTGCTGTGGAAGCAACAGGGTTACTGATGTGGGTGCAAAGCACAGATTCTCATGCAAACAGTAGAAAACTAATTTCTAGCATACTGCTGAATCATAGAGGAGAATTTGTGGGCAGGTTACAGTCAGAAGGAAATGTGCATGTACCAGAGAGTAGTGTTTTCTGGGTTTTCTGCCAAGCATAAAAGAGATAGGAATACCTGGTGCCTCCATATGAAAAGTTTAAAATAATGGTCTAGATCTCTTTAAAGTTTAGTTATTAGTGTAATTTTAAAGGGGGATATGCACACTGCTGACCTTTGAGACTGGTACACAATTAGATAATTCAACAAGACCCTAAAGAAGAGTGACGTTACTCAATAAATCTTGAGTGATTGCATTTTACTTGGCAACTCTGGAAATGCTTCTGATCTCCTGGGTCTGAGTGTGCACTCATGCTGATGGGAACTGCATACGAGGGCGACATATGGGCATTTGCTGCCTGTGCCTGCCAGTCCACAAATTCAGGTACAGTGGTGAGCAGGATCCTAGGATAAGGGCACACCAGTGAGATCAGTTAACACTAGAAATAGATAACAGCACAGTTTCAGTGAATGGGAGCACTGTGGTAAATGACCTCCCTGACAAACAGTGTGTAATTCAAAGTAAATTAGAAGAAAATGAAAAAAAGGAAAAACATCTTTCTGCTCATTTCTGTTCTAAATGAACTGCAATAGCTCAGTAACATGACCTCAGGTGTCATCAATGAAAATTCTATGAAACTATCCCTGTTGTGTGCAGTGATGGATGAGAGAAATAACTAAAGAGAAAAGAGCAAACCCAACAATGTATAACTGAATATATGTGGGATAGAACTGCATTAAGACAGATACAAATAGTTACAAAAAATATATGGTAAAGTCATAATATTAGCATAAATTCTTGAAAACTCATAAATCAAATCAACACCAAACTGTTTTGCATGATTAGTCACCTTGTAGAACTCATTGACACATTATAACTGAGACATAAAAAGTGGGCAAATAAAAGAAGCAGTATAGGAGTTTTAGTTTTAATATTGGTTATTTTCCTTTAAAAGGACCAATAATTAGTTCTGGCATTTGGCTCACCCAATAATGCTATACCAACTACTAACTCTGAAAAAACTCACAAAGTCTTGTTTTTGCTTTTTTTTAAGTTTTAAGAAGAAAAACTTATTAACGGTGAAAAAAAGTTTAAAATTTAGGATATTTTGAAATTGGTGTTTTAGAGAAGTAAAGGTGCAGAATGATGATACAATTCAGACTGATAAATCCTACGGTTCATAAATTACCTATAAAGTGATAAAATAGCAGGTTCAGATATAAAGTGTTAAAATCACATGCTGTTTCAATGCTTTTTTGGTCACAAAGCTGCTATTTCCAGTCTCTATGTTGGTCGCTTGTCTCAATCTGAATAATCTTTATGGACAGTGTTTCTTTTTGAATGCTCTTTACTGCCTGTCACTAGAAGAATTACAAATGAACATGAACAGCTTCAAGTTTATCTGCATTAATTCATGTCAAATTTATGTTAAGAAATCCAAATCTGCTTATCAACAGAAAAGTTTTTAAACTACTCTCAGTCTAATTTTTAAATGGGTTTGCTACAAATCTGGACAGAACCTCCTTTGAATTTCTTATAAACATCTGTTCAATCAAATAAGTCCAGAATGAATGACCATAACCTAATATTCAAATCCTTTCAAAAAATAATTCAGCTTTTAAATTTTAAATGATCATTTAAATTTTAGGTAACCATTTAGAATCTGTGGCCTCCTCAAGGAAACGATACTTCTTAAGAGACAGCTACAGTCAAGATACACCGAAGTGGCTAAGACAAAGAAATCCCACTAAGGAAACAGAAATTTTATATTGCAGTATATGCTATCAACTGCAGTTTAAGGAGGAAGCAGAAAGTATACTGTGGATGCATTCATAGTGTGAGGCAGACTAAAGCCCGCACAGCAACTCTTAAGACCATCTACTATTCTAGTGTAACTTTCTGTGTCCCTTCTCTACTGAACAAGATATTTAACAGCTGACAATGCTTCCAAATAGAGCACAACTGATAAAGAATCCTGTGGGATATGGAAACTTAAGAAAGTGCATTCTTCTTCTTGCTGCTTTCTAAACTTTGGTTAAAACACCCTCAGGTCCAGCATTCTTTGTGAACTTTGCCATCTGGTTTTAGTATGTATTCATTTGGACTTTAATTTAAGAGCTCAGTTAACCCATTTAATTTGTGAAAGCATTGTGGAGGTCTATGTTTGGAGAATTTAGTGTGTGAGAAATCTGTCAGTTACCAGCACTTCTGAGGACCAATTTACATACATGAAAATGGACTCCAACTTTGGATGTTGCTTCTCGGACAAGAGCAGGTTTCTATGTGTATTCCTTTCAGTTTGGTTGTACAATTAAAAACCAAATAGAAGTAGCAGCTTCATTTTGATTTGCTTTCTCCTTTGGAAGCTTTGATTACATTGCATTCTCACTGTTTTCAAATACAAAACTTGACAACTTCACATACCTACTAACAATAATATGCAACTCTATCTCTTTGCTCTCCGTCTACCATAGAGTGCTTTTCTATCTCGGAGAGAAAGACTATGAAAAGTCCAGAGAAACTGATTCCATGATTGCAACAAACTTTTCAATTCAACAGTTCCTAATGCTCAAGGAATTGAACACCAAAACAAAAATGAAAGTAGCATGCATTTATTCCAGTGACCATCTCCAAGCAGTTTCTGCTACCTGCTGCAGGGTAAAACTTCAGAGCTCTTACCCCTAGCACGCTCTCCATCAATTGAACATCGCATTAGCTTAGTATCACATGGCTGTTTTTCAAGGACATCTTTATGCACAGGGAATTCACCCCCATTGCCCTGCCCCCAATGCTTTTTTAATTGCTATCTGATAAGTGTGCAAACATTCTTCTTATGCCTGTTTGTCTGTCTTTGTTCCCATGTAAAACCACTAGCATTACGCTAGAAGCAGTCCAGCAGCAGTTGGTGTATCCAAACCATTTTCTTTGAGGCATCTACTACCCAGGGGTCTGATGAGAGCAGAACATGGTGCAGTCCAGCTTCCCATGCCTCTGCACTCCCGTGGCCATCTTACTTGTGTGGGGCTGCCAATCAGTAACAAGATAAAATGGCTAGTGGTTCAACAGTGTTTGAAAAGCCAGACAAAATATCTGGCTGAGAAGTACATTCATCTGATCAGCATTTTCTCTCTGAACCAGTGAAAGGATAGGTTGTTTTGAGTTGGCAGATGTCATGATGTGTGGCAGGCTGTAAAAGGAGTATGACACTGACTTCCGAGTGCAGTGGTCAAACATGTTCTTGGAATTCCTAGCTTTGGTTGTAAAATATGAACAACAGCATTTAAGCACAAATACTGAAAATTAATGATACATGGGATTTGATTTGTTCTGGGAGAGTATTCTAAGCTCTGTCACTTTTTAAATTTCAGGTATTTCTTTCCTATAGATCTTATTTTTTGTCTGACTCCTCTGTCCTCGTTGTGATCTGTAACAACTCCTATTATTATGCCTCCATCTTTCTGCACCAGGACCCTTCAAATGTATCATCAGTGGGTCTAACAAGAAAATCTGTGATCTGTCTGAATGCTAATCTATGTAGAAGTACAAATTATTCTTACTGTGGTGCTTCTTTATGAGCTGTCACTGTGAGAGACCTGTCAAGAAAATTTGAGCTGAATGCTTGATTCGAAGCACGGAGAAGAGGACAAAGACCTTTGTGCTTGAAACCTGCCTCTGTGCTTTAAAGTTATATATGCAACTCAGAGAAGGAAAAGATGGGCTGGAGCGTCTGTAAGAGAGTACATGTAAAATGCAGAATGGAAATATTAAAAGGAATAAAGGAGGAGAAATTAAGAAAGGTTACAAAGCTTGACTAAATAAATTAAAATGAAAGTCTGAAACGTGAGCTGAACAGCTGATGTGTATGGCTTGCTCTTTGATGACAGAACAGGCCAAATTAGTAGGAAAAATAAAGATGAAGGCAAAGCTAAGGCAAATGTTAAGAGTCAAAAGTCCAATGAGGAACACAAGCTCTCAGAAAGCAGAGGAGATAGTGAAAAAACAGAAAAGCCTTTTCACTATTTAATCAGAGCCCCTGTGACATGACTGTACTGTGCATACCATATGCGAGTTCTCAGGACACATGTAGTAGAACATGACTTGCTGGTGCTCTCTGCTTAGTTGTGTTAGTGCCTCCCTGGGTTTGAAGCTTGAGTGAAACCTCACGGTGTCTTTCAACTATTTTATCTGTAGCCAGTTGGCTTGCCCAAATATTAGATGCCCTTTTCTGCCTATGTCATTTCTTGCACATTTCTGTATTGGCCACCTAGGTAATTTTGCATAACTGTGACTTGATCCTTTCCAAAAAACAGGCTCTGTTGGGAATATCTCATTTACATTTTATGAAATACATTCAACACTATAAAAATGAATGGCATATTCTATAGGTTAAAGGAAGCACATCTTTTTAATGAATGAAAATATCATTAGATCTCTGCAAAAAATAGAAATAGAAATTACTTAATTTGTCATTAAGTAGGCACAATTAGGATTATCTGTGATATATTTTGCTTCCATTAGTTTGCTGCTATACTTCTTGTGTTTATTTGCCAGCAAATTGTTTGAGATAATGGCAATTATGCCATCCACTTGTCTATTTCCTGTGAACTAAAACATAATGCCAGTTCCCTTTCACCCTTTTCTCTAAAGAAATGAAAATAAGGCAAGGTGAAACTTCTTAAAGAAATACTCTCTCTGTGTTGACTGTTCATTTTCAAGTAGATTCTTAGCCCACACAAAGATGCATTTTTCTAATTTAGTAAAGCCAACCATAGCTGGACTGAATCAAAAGGAGCATGACTATCAGGTCAAATGACAGGAGTCTTCCCCTCTTGTCTGCTCTCATGAGACCCAACCTGGGACCCTGAACATAAGAGGGATGCGGACCTGCTGGAGTGAGTCCAAAGAAGGGCCATGAAGATGACACAAGGGCTGAAGCACCTCTCCTATGGAGACAGGCTGAGAAAGCTGGGCTTTTTCAACCTGGAGAAGAGAAGGCTCCAGTTAGACTTCAGAGCAGCCTTCCAGTACCTAAAGGGTACCTACAAGAAATCTCGAGAGAGACTTTATGCAAGGGCATGTGGTGACAGGATAAGGGAAAATGGCTATAAGATGATGGAGAGTAGATTTAGGTTAGATGTTAGTTAAAAAATCTTCACTATGAGGGTGGTGAGGCACCAGAACAGGCTGTCCAGAGAAGTTGTGGCTGTCTATCCCTGTTAGTGTTCAAGGCCAGGTTGAATGGGGTTTTGTGGAACCTGGTCTAGTGGGAGGTGTCCATGTCTATGCAGAGGGGTCAGAACTAGATGGTCTTTAAAGTCCCTTCCAATTCTAACTGTTCTTTGAGTTTATGATTATAATTATATGGGAGAAAATCCTAAATTGAGGTTTGCATTTTCTTTCTTAGGCCTTTTGATCTGTCTTTTTGTGCAAATGAACACGTTTTGACAAATAATGGTCCTCTGTAACTCACAGTATTTCCATCTTCTGGTCTTTACTCCCCATTTATTTGAAACTTTTCCTTTCTAATAATGTCATGCTCTTAAACTACCATGCTGATTTATCTGCGAATTCATATTTTATGCATCTTGTTAATGACAGTGAAAGAAAAAAAAAGCAAACCACCACACCTTATTGTACCACTTTGTTTTGTGGGAAAAAAAGCTTACAGAGCACTGCAAGTGTTGTGGCCTCTTCTATAGTTGTCAAATGTTTTTGTAGCCTGCCCTAAATTCTACTTATTTAGCAAGCACATCAATGAAGTGCCAAGTAACTAAGGATTCAAAACCAGATGTACTTTGAGATAATAGTTCCATCTAGCTCAGTATCCTAAATCTGGCAATAGTCACAAGCAGATACCTCGGGGAAAAATGTTGGTTTTCTTTCAGCTGTTTTGAATTCTTAATCATTTTGATATCTGCATTTGGTGACAGCAAGTTCCACACATTAATTTTCATTTCATGTGAAAAAGTGTTCTTTGACACAGTTTTAGGCTGATGTCGTAGAAAGCCCACAGATTTTAAACCACAAAAAAAGTCACAATTTGAAGTAACACCTAGAGTTTAATTCACTTAGAGTCTTATTTGTGACTCTATATGTTGCTATCACATCTACTTTCCATTGTCTCTTTTCACAATTGATTTAAACTTCCTTTCCACCAGGCAAATTTTTTTGTTTACATCTTTTCCAGCTTCCCTATACTCAGTCAGTCTGTCTGTCCATCTGTTTGCGTTCCTGTTAACATGGTAGTGTCTCCGCTTTTTGCACTGTAAGGTACAATTATTTATTAGTACATCAGACCTCCTCTGATGACACAACTAACCACAAGGCCCCATAATATCCCACTTGTCTGCTTTCCATTGTTTGTATTGACCATACTAAGTGGTCTTTGTTCTTCCTTCACCCATTAAAATTAAGTTTGCCTCCACACATGCAAGTGCTCAATTAATCGATTTTTTTTCTTTTAAATGCATATGGAAATTTACTCCTAGGATAGAGGAAAAGAAATTACATATATATGTATATATATAATGCAAATACATAAAATCTGTGTGACTGTAGGTTTTGACTTTGTATAATAACCAGATTCAGTCAAAATCAGTTTTAATAAATAGTGCTTTTTAAAAAGTTCTCATTCTATAGACAAGTTAGGGACTTTAGGGACTGTAGTGATAGGACAAGGGGTAACGGGTTCAAACTTAAACAGAGGAAGCTTAGACTGGATATAAGGACGAAATTCTTTAGTGTAAGGGTAGTGATGCACTGGAATGGGTTGCCCAGGGAAGTTGTGAATGCTCCATTGCTGGCTGTGTTCAAGGCCAGGTTGGACAGAGCCTTGGGTGGCATGAATTCGTGGAAGCTGTCTCTGCCCATGGCAGGGTTGTTGGAACTAGATAATCTTAAGGTCTTTTCCAACCCTAAATATTCTATGATTCTCTGATTATAAGTTAACTTTTCAGTTCCAGTTCTGCCAAAACTGGCGCTTACATTCTAGTTCCTATTAAGAAAATATATAGCTTTCTGCTTTTGTTCTAGTTCTCATTCACCAAAGTTCCAAAATAACTCTTCTTCTGAGGGGTTAAGCAGTGATTGAGTCTGTCGTTCCTGCCTCTGACGTTCCAGATCCAATGTGTATGCAGGGGCTTGCTCTCCTGCTTAAAAATGAGGTTCAACAAGGATAAGTGACGCCCCTGGGCAGAAATAACCCCAGGTGCCAGTACAGGTTGAGACCTGACCTACTAGCGAGCAGTGCAGCTGAGAAGGACCTGGGAGTATTGGTGGATGACAAGTTGACCATGTACATGGCAGTGTACCCTTGCAGCCAGAAGGGCAAATAGTACCTGAGGTGCATCAGGAGGTCTGTGGCCCGCAGGTCAAGGGAGGTGCTTCCCCTCTACTCAACCCTGGCAAGACCACATCTGGAGTATTGTGTACCGTGCTGGGCTCCTCAGTACAAGAAAGACAAGGAGCTACTGGAAGAGTGTCCAGTGAAGGCTACAAGATTGATCAAGGGTCTGGAACATCTCTCTTATGAAGAGAAACTGTGGAAGGTGGGCCTGTTCAGTCTAGAGAAGAGGAGACTGAGAGGGGATCTCATTAATTCATATCAATATCTCAAAGGCAGGTGCCAAGATGATGACACCAGATGCTTTCCAGTGGTGCCCAATGACAGGTTGAGGAGCAATGGCCATAGCCTAAACTACAGGAAGCTTCACCTCAGTGTAAGCAAGAACTTAATTGGTGCTGGCAGAGTACCGGAACAGGCTGCCCAGGACAGTTGTGAAGTCTCCCTCTCTGCAACCATTCAAAACCCACCTGGACACATTCCTGTGTAACCTGCTCTGGGTGTCCCTGCCTTGGCAGGAGTTCAGGACTAGATGATCTCCAGAGGTCCCTGCCAACCTTAATGGTTCTGTGATTCTGTGATTCTATGACCTCTCACCACAGAAATGTCAACAAGACAATCACCATTTCTGTCCACAGCAGCCTGCAATATTAGAAGCATGCAAACTTCCTGCAATATTAGAAGCATGTCACAAGGATAAATAACATGGAAGCACAGAAAATAGAGTGGGAGTGCACAGTGGAAATGTGGAAAATTTTCAAAAGGATGATTTTTCTCAAGCCCTTCGCTAGCAAATAATGATATCAGGCTGAACATAGACCAACATACTCTCAAATATTGACATGGACTCAATATTTTTTCAAAACAGACAGAATTTGTGCAGTATGTTTTTGTATGGAAATTTCAGTAACCTCTTATTGTACTTCTTAATTTCATTCCCTCTCTAGCTGTGAAACTAATTATACCTATCCCACCACATATTTAACCCCAGACAGAATTATACCCAGAAGGCTGCTTTAAAGGAAACTTTCCTCACTTCAAGTTCCGAGCAGGCTTTCTTTATTGCACAATGTTCTGTTACACGATTCATTTGCCAAAGCATCACCTTCCCCTTCACAGGAAAAGGACAAGCAAAAAGCAAACACTAGAGCTGATTTCTAATGATGCCAGAGTCCCTTTGCGTGATGCTGATAGTAGAAGTGTCCTGTATTTAAAATAAAAATAAGGTCAGTATTTTGTCATATTCTTGCGGCAGCTCATGAAGCTAATATAGTCCTTTAAATTTGACTTTCCAGCTCCCAGCCTCTAAAGAATGTATGTCTCAATATTTTCTTCTTTAAGAGCACTGAACACTCTGTAAGAATAGACATAGGAACTACATGCTAGTCTTTAAATGTAAAAGTGAAGATAATGAATCTCAGTATATTTTCACACAATGGAACTGAGCAGCACCAGTTTCTTTCTGTCTCTGAAACTTTGACTTCACTTTGTTAGAATTAAGCTTAGCTAGGGATATGAAAGATAACAGGAAGGAATTCTATAGGTACATTGCAAATAAAAGACAGGCTGGAAACGATGTAGATGCTCTCCAGAAACTATCGGGAGAACTAGCTACCCTGGAGAAGGATGAGGTTCTTAATGACTTCTTTGACTCAGTCTTCACTGGCAAATGCTCTGACCACACCACCCAAATCTTGGAAGGCAGACACAGAGACTGTGAGAATGAAGACCCTGGGCCCACTGTAGGAGAGGATCTGGTTTGAGACCATCTTAAGAACCTGAACGTATACAAGTCCATGGGACCTGATGAAATCCATCTGTGGGTCCTGAAGGAGCTGGCAAATGAAGTTGCTAAGCCACT